>JBCJKH010052851.1:0-15581 GCA_039877255.1 Loriculus beryllinus | reverse complement strand
CTGCACATTACACCTTGGAAGATGACAAACATTACTTCATTTGTACTGCAAAATAACTTTACATGTAAACTCAAAAGTCATATATTGTACACGGCTCTGAAATTCAGAAGTATCCCTGCTTTCCTAATAATGTAAACAGTAAAATTCAGGGTTCATTTTTCGAGGGATAATCTATCATAAAATACCGCTGTTTCAACAGTACAACATAAGCATTTAAACTTCAAATTCCCAGTAAATTATCAAGGGAATGGAATTTCTACCAGTGTGCACATCTTTCAGGATTGGTGAAAGATGAAGCTACTATTGCCCAAAACTATGCGCTTATTCAGATAAGCTTTTTTCCCCCCTTTCAACACTATTAATTCCTGTATTGCAAGAATATAAAACAAATGAAAACTTCAGGTAACAAAGTGAAATAAGCAAAATTTTCCCTTAACATAAGTTTACTGTAGCAAAAATGTACACATAGCATGAATTTCGTTAGCTCTTTGTAAGGTAAGAGACGCTGGCTCTCCGATGTCCGAGAGGCTGAACTTCCTGATGCAATGTGCTGAAGACAAAACCAGAAGAGAAAGGAAAAAGCCAGGAAAAAGCCCAACTACTAGGAAAAGCCTCCGGCACCAAGGGCTGTTGCAGCTGCTTTTTTAAGGAGTGCCAGTGTGCAGGGTGTGACATTCGCAGTAAGGTTTTCATTATTATCATCATCGTTATCATCATGAAGAATACTGCCACGTATCTCTTTAGTTCAAAAATAAACTGATCCACAGTTTAAAACTTGATAGCAATATTGTAGATTTAACATGCATTTACTCTTCCCCACCCCCACCTCTTTGCTCATTTATTCCGTTTCAGCTGGTAGCATCAGAGTATGACTGTCACAGTGCACTCTGAGTAAGCTGTCCTATTTATTTAATTTATTGTAACTTTGTTTTTTGCACACACACAAGAGTCAGAAATAGCTAGAACTATGCTGGGAATATCAGGCAGCTGTTAAAGCAAGTACTCCACCCCACTTCAGTCATCTTTGCCAGCAGATGTAAACAAAGGGGTCGCTTTCTGCAAGATGAGCGCTTCTCTGAGTTCCTTTTCTTCCCTACACTTGTCGCCATTGCTGCTGTCCCCAGGTCTCGTGTCTGTCCTGTGTAACACGATAGGTTACGTCAAGATGTTGGCAATAAAGTCCAAGAAGCGCTTTGAATACTGTTCAGGATTAACTGTTGAAATTTCCGCACCAGCCTATACAGAGAATTGGGAGGGGAAAGAAGGAAGACCCAGTGTTTTACTTCATGCTTTGTTACTGACAGCATTACTTAATGGATTCTGTCTTAAGAGTCAGATAGGAGAAACACAAACAGTAATGGCCCTCGAGCATGATGTCTTTTTGGCTTCACACGAGTACAGTGTAATCACCATCATAAATGTAGGACTCTCACCTTCCATTTCTGAAACTTTACTTCTCTTTGCTTTCATTGTACCTCAGTCTCCTATATAATTTCTACTGCATTCTTAACCATGCTACAGACTGATTCATTAACAGATTCTGGTCTGTGCTTTCATATAGAGAAGACTAAATTATCATACTCAGATCTGGTGTGTCAACATATGTGTAATGTATATTGCTATGTGAATATTAAATAACCTGGTTTGAAATATATGGCAACAATTAATAACATTTTTTCAACACATATGCATTTAAATCTGGAGTCACTAAATATGCTGTACAACTGCTATTTCAATGAAGTCATCATTTCATTCATATTTTTATTCAAGGTTTTCAGAGCCTTAGCTGCATTTTAATTTGTATTTGTCCTGTTTTACAAAAGGAGAAAAATGCACGCATGCAATTAATGAACAAACTTTGGTGTCAGATGGCTCAGGATGGAGACAGTGAAATAAACAAAATGGTTGTATGAAACTAACGTTCTGTAATAAGTTCTAATCACAGGCAGCTTTAATAATCATAGTGGTTATTCGTAACATACTTCTAGCCAGAACTGTGAGTTTTTAGTCTGCCACATTCAAAGTTCATTAATAATTGCCAGATAATGGCTGTGTATGGTCTACACCAACTTCAAGCTGCTCTGAGAGCAGAGGAAATGATGAGTGCCTATTTTAGAGACAAACCCCACCTTCTACAGGTCTTGTGCAGTGTTTACTGTTGAGTATTCTCCATTGCACTCTACTGTAAACTAAAAATCCCTGAGCCCTTTGCTTGACAGACTTTTCCCCCAGTGCCTTGATCCTTTAAACAGATAAAGGAATGATATTAGCATCTTGAATGATTATGCTCTTTTTTAACAGTTTGTGAAATTTGAACCATAAATCACCATAGAAGTGGTAATGGTAGCTATAAATCAGTTCTGGAAGACTGGGCTACTTCACCATGGTTCTTCGCTGTCTGCTGATACGCAGTCATTTCCGTCAAAATAAAGAAATTCGTGGCAAACAGATGCCTTCACTGAATGGTCCCCAAGTACTGAATATGTACATGATGCCTAACTTTGCAAATTGGACTATTTTTTAAGAAGTCTTGTAAAGTGATTCACATTATATGCTGAAGAACTAACTTTCAACAGGCTGTACCAAATAACAAAATCATCACTAGGGTCCTGCATCTGAATGAAGATTCACAACAGTTTTCATAGCACTGTATACAAATAGAAGTGTGTCTGGTGAACAGCTCTGTTTGCAAGAACAAGGTGTTTCTCACAAATTTAGGACAAAGTCCTAAAAAGGCATCTCACTAGAGTTCTGTATGGGTAAGAAAGCTATAAGTACAGCTGAAAAGGGAGTTCCATTTTGGTATGTAACGTGCAGCAGTTACTCTGCACTTCTGTATTACATATTTAACTAGAAGAAAATTGAAAAAAAACCCAAAACCTATTTCCCTTTTCACTGATTTCCTGAACTGTGCTGTATCAGTGCACTAAACAACAAAAATGCAGACGTATAAATGGAATCAGAAGAAAAAACCAACCCAGGTACTTACCCCATGCTTTACCGTTTTTGCAGCATGGGCAGCTTTCTTTTTTGCATCATAATGAGTAAGAATGTCAATAATGGCCATAAAGTATACTTCCTTCCTAGGTGCATCTGCAAATGGCAAGCACATGGCAGTAAGAATGACTTTTGAGACATCTTAATAATGAGTTCTCCTAACAAAGGCAACTTTATAAGGCTCAATCAGCAGCTAAGACAGGTTAATGTCAGTCAGAATCACAGATCTGTAAAGACCACAGGCTAAAGGTGTCCTTCACTGACTTTTAACTGCACTCATTTATAATGCAAAGCTCCCCAAATAAGTGTAAAATAAACCACCAGCTCACAGAAATCATTGGCTCACTTAAAATAATGTGGATTTCATGTTCCTTTGTGGAAAAACTATGAAGTTTCATGTAAAATGTAATGCTTCTGTGTCAACAAATATAATCATATATATTTTTTATTAATAAAAGCATACATTTATCCATGTAAATGGTTAGGGAAAAAAAAAAAAGAAGAGAGAACTTTCCTGTCCTGAACAGCCACAAGTAACAAGTTATACATAGTTTTACACATTAACACTAAATCTGCTTTCAGGCTTCTTATGATGACTCTCTTAGCTGGAAGACAGAAATTTGGTATGAAAGCAGGAATTTTCAAAAAGCAACCAAAAAAGTGAACTCTACATTGGAATGCTGCTTTTCTAATTCTTTTTAAACTGTTTTCAATGTTATTTGATCTGCTAGGAAAAGAACAGTTATGGATACCAGATTTCTTTGAAGGGGTGAAAAAACCCCATGAATTAACTGAGAAATGCTATATGTGAATAGCTAAGCCAGTATACAATTTGATAGTGTAGTAGGTGAATTTTTTGACTGCATCCCCACACATCACAATATTTAGGAAACATGTTCATAACAATGCTGAGCATTATAAGTACCTTCTGCTTTCTGCTGCTCCCAAAAGCTCTTTTGTAGAGCAAATCTGTATTTTGCAGATTTTATGTGGTCATGAAGACTTTAGGATTCTGGTGCAAGAATCAAAACATGTTAACGTAAAAATATTTATTACTGCTTACTTTCATGGGATTTTATTCCATAAACATCAATAGCTGGATCAAATTCCCCCGGAGCCAAAGGCAATGAGCTGTTCAGCGTGTTTCCTGGACTGTCTGGAGGGGTTCCAATGGGGTGGGTCCCATCGCTTTCACCTTCCTCTTCTCCATCATTCTCCTCACACTCTACTTCTTCCTGTTCAGCTCTTTCAACATCATGAATTCCAACCAGCAAGCTGTAGTCCATGAGTTTTAACTGAGCAAGGAACTAGAAAGTGATAATAAGCAATTTATCAATATCACTGAAAAATCTAAGCTCCACTTATGAACAGGAGAAGTTAGACAAAGATGTCATGAGTCGAAAAAAAACAAGCACCTTTAAGGAAAAGCAAAAGGGAGGATTAAGTGATACAGCTACCAGAGAGATACTTGAATTCGTTAAGACGTAGTAACAGCACACAAGTCACTTGCAACTTATGTTCTAAAAGAGCTGTAGCCCCCTCCCTCAAAATCTTCAGGGAAAAATAACTTTTCCTGCAGTGAGGATCAATGCCTGTGCGAGCCGATGACTACCATGCCTATTGACTGTCTACCTTAAGGCATCCTATCACCACACAACATCCAGATCAGCGTCTTTGCCATCAGGTGTGTGGTGTGCTACAACCTGGTGCTAAATTTGCCCCCTCACTTCCTTCTAAGCCTTATTAAAGAATCGTGAAAGAGTGTTTAAATATTCTTGCAGTGGAAAGTAGTGACGTTTTACACCAGAAAGATGTGAAATGATGATACATTGTCTTCACTTACAATTTAAGGCTCACAATTTAAGTCATGTAAGCAAAACATGAATGGTTTTGAATCAAGATTGAGGATGGGAGTTCTTAGAAAACTGAAAGATGAATACACTATGTTTAGACAAGTGTTACTTTAGTTGATGGGAACAGGGTAATGCAGAAAGCTAAGAAGGAAGGATGGAAATAAGGAAGGTATAAAAAGCATGAAGATGGGTGAACAGTTCAAGGGGGTGAGAGGTAGGAAGGGCAAAGCTGTGCTGCAGCCTAAAAGCAGTACTGCGATTTTAAACTCGTGGAGCCCTACCTTATGGTATGCAGGGAAACAGGCTGAAAATACAAATCGTTTCAATTTTGAGAAACTCTAAATGGATATAAAAAGGAAGTTAGAGCAAACCAGAGAAAGGAATTAAGCTAGACTTCGGAATAGCGATGGTGATGAAAAAGATCACCATAAAATACTATGAAATGAAAAACTACAGCTTGTCAAAATCCTGATTCTGAGAAAAGGAATCAAGGATAACAAAGTGACTACAAAGTCAAGTGCCAGAAGGAATACTGTGAGATTGAGAAGAGGTTTTAAGAAGAAAGAAGAAATTGGTTTCTAATAATTTCAATATAATAAATCAGAAGAGTCTTCACAAGACTAGAAGAGATTCACAAGTTTGAAGAGATGATGTACAATGATATACACAAGAAGAGATGACAAAGGCAATGGAGTGGAAGGAATCCAGGAGTATCATTAGGTACTTGATAAACACCGAGAGAGACAGGAGAAAAAATCTACCCATAATCATACAAAAAAACACTGAAGAGAACGGACTCTTGGGAAAAAGAGTGAACTACAAATTAGAAGAGAATGGCTCTTCTGTTGACAGAAAAAAAGACTTGGGGAGATCAGCACGAGGAAAAGGTCATTTTGATTTAAAATGGAAAAAAGTGCCCTTAATACGCTTTTTCTCAGGGTATTTTCAGTGGAATGAGGAGGCATGAAAATAGATGAGGGCATCGAAACAGCAGTAAGATATCTGTTTGTTTGAACACAAGGAAGGGGATGTAAAACTCAGTTATGAGAGAAATATAGAAACAAACTTAATGACAAACAACGCATATAAAGTCATATGATTCGGCATACTACTACATAATATGCTCAACCATAAATACTGTGTGATAAGATAATCACATGCTAAGTGTTATGTATTTCGTTGTAGTGAAATGTGTTTAAAGGCTGGGTACAAAGTGTGTACTATCAGTTACCTAACAAGGGCAGAAGAAGCAATAAAAGAAACACAAGGTTAAAGAACAGCTTGCCATTGTTAAAATCAAGTGCCAGATCCCTTCACTATAGTGGTTTACATGGATATTTAACAATGCTATATAAATTTCAAGCCCACAAAAAGACAGCCTCTTAGGACATGATCTGGAGTACCTGCCATTATATTCACAACCCAGGAAATGATGAAGATCAGACACGCTTTCTGGGGTAATAAAGTTATCTTCCACATGCCTTGCACATACTTAGAATATTGTCTGCAACCTGCTTACCATAAAACCATTATTCAGCAACAGCAGTACATGTTGAAAGAGCACAAAACTTTAACCCAAATGAACGTCCCTAGAGCTGTGACATCAGTAGAGCAATTTTCCAGCACAGTATTTTAAATATAAAATAAACACACATTGATCTTTCACAGAATATTTATGTTTTAATAATTATCATACATTTCTCATTGTCACTATCATGGGAAATTAGATTTCCTTAAAAGCAAATTATTGGTTAGAGTTACAGTACTTTTTTTGTGCAACTAATGAGATGCAGATCTGAAGAACCATTCACATAGCCATTTCGATATTGATACCTGAAAGGCTCATCAAGTCACAGTCACATTTTGGTCTCTTCCAAAAAAACCCACCAGATTTTAGGCTTTTGGTATAAGAGCTGCAAAATATTTTGTTTAGTGACAGCATTTTCAGTGATAGTATTTTCAGTGACAGAAATTTCAAGCTGTGTGAACTAGTTAGCCCAATATTTATTTTCATTTGCTGAACTAAAGAAGTTATAAGAAAATATTACTTAAATTCATATATTAAAACTTTTTTATTAAGTATTGATTAAATTCAGCCAATTACAAATTTATATGAAAGACTATGCTAAAACAATGATTCCAACAGCTATATACAAATTACTGAAGCACTATTATGATACTAAAGATGATTTAAAACTGGATCAGTAATATGAAACAAACAGAACATGTAAGGCTGTGAGTGGGGATGCTACATCTTCTATCCTGGACTACAGTCCATATGCGGCCTCAGCTTTGGTGCACCTCCACCTGTAAAACACAACTAACAATACTCACCTATTTCTTGGGGGCATTTGGAAGTACTAAGCTTGTAAAGCACTTAAGCACTAAGTAGCACCATCATTTTAACATCACATCATCAAGGCAGGAACAATGGCAACCAGCTATGGCAGCAAGCCATTTATCACATCAGCAAAAGCAGTGATCAACTCCTGAAAGTTTAAATTGTGTTTCATTTAAACCAGTCAGTGCTTACAGTTTCATAAACAAGTTTTCATTAATGAAATACAGGGACGATTTCCTGGGATATCTGTAATCTGCCACACATTTTAATCACGTGTAACTGAACAGGCAGATTCTTACCTCAACATCCTTTTTGAGTTTCTCAAGGAACATCTTTTTGTTATTCTCATCAATATGAATCTTCTGGCCATCATTGATGAAATCATTGTCTTTGAACGTCGGCAGCTCTTTGGCCTAAAATAAACCAAAACTCCTATGAGAGCAGGATCACAAAGAGGAACACAGTAAAGCTGCTGGCCCACTGTGGCACCTCTGGAGCTTCTCTGAGCCAGACAGGGTACTGCTGAGCCACATCTCTGGGGAAAGCAGTGGTACACAGCTCCCCGTGCTGCAACCACAGAGCCCTTTTCTTAGTTTATCCCTCCTGTAAATGACCTACAAGGTAGTAGTTTACTGGGCACGCAGCAAATATAGCCAAGACAAAATCTCCAACTCAGTACTTGATTTGCATCAAGCCTTGATTTGCACTGAGCTTCTTCCAAGATGTCACTTGTCAGTGACAATAAGTGAAGCTGAAACACAGTCTATACCTCATAGCAAAGTTCTTGCATCAGATCTTACACGTGAAGTCAGACTGGATTACATTTTACATGACTACTGTGAATGTTTAAAAGTGCCTAATACCAAATAATTATTTGAAAGCATTGAGTGAACATGAATTATGAAATGCTGCTTAAAAGGGGCAAATGCCAGACAAAACCACTGCCTTTCAAATACATAATTAAATATTCTTGATGTGGAAGCTTTAGTTGATTAGCTTCATCTTTAACTCTCCCATGAAGTGATTTGCAACAGCATTAAAGAAAAGCCAGACAGACTAACCACAAGATTCAGTATTAAGACCTCTCCAAATGGGCTCTGTTTTCAAAGGGCAGTGACTGGAAGTTTACTTAAAAAAAACCAGCAAGTCAACAAACAAAAGAGCAGTTCCTTCAGGGTATTTGGTCAAGTAAACTAGAAGTAATAGTAGCTTCTGCAACCAGAGCCTTTAAAAAATCGGCCTATTAAGAGCAATGAACGGCCTCTCTCCCTGCCCCCTGCCTTTAATCAATAGCAGGGAAGAACAGGTTTTCCTTACAAAGAAAATGCTGCAGAACAACCAAGTGCTGCAACCCTGAATGACCATGAACTAATGTATTTTGAGTAAAATAATTTCCTCTTAATCTGAAAGTCTTTATGGTAGGAATAAAAAGCACCTAACATCAGCCTACTGGAATGTCCCCCATCAGTTTAACTTGTCACATATAGCTTATAACCATACTGGAAATGGTATTTTTCACAAAGCTTGTTTTCTTCCTATGACACAGCAAGGAAACTAATCTCAGAGGTTCTTTGCTCTGCTCCAAAATGTACATATTGGAAAACACAGCATTAAAATGTGAGCATCACAGCAGACCCTGATATGCCCTCACAGATCTTCACAGTGGCCAAAAGCTCTTTTTGCTGTTGGGCTGTGCACAGGATTAGCTGAAATACTCAGTTCCCTAATCAAATTTATTTTTTGGTCCTGGAATTCGTGAATTGTTCAAGATCCCACTGCTTTTGTTTAGAAAAATGACCCTTCTCTTCCAATAACTGCTGCTCAAAACCACTTAAACAGTTAGTAACATGTTATGAATACATGTTAAATCCATTGCATCCTGACACCTACGAACTCTGGAAAAAAAAAAAAGCAAGGTCCTAGACTGGACCTATTTTTAGGTTATTACTGAATTATTATTGGGCTGCATCTGGAAAATTCTGATATACTAAATTATCCTCTAATAGAGATCCTCTATTTTAATTTAAAATAAAAGGAAAAAAAACCCCAACCAAGTAGCTGAGATGGAGCTATTACCATTCACCCATCCCAGAATCCTTTCAGAAAGGATTCACCCTGCAGTACTTTGCCACTTCACTTACAGACAATACTAGAAACTTCTTGAAGCGATGATGAACTGTTTACTACAGCACAGTGTGCACCGATTTTCTTTCTGGCCTACTTGGTAAGATGCTTTAGGATGAAAATGAGTATGGGAAACATCAGATAAGCATTCCAGACTAACAGCTGTAGAGATTATACCACAGAATTGAGCAAACTGTCCATAGACATAGGCTAATTCTGCAGAGGCAGGACTGTGGATCCAGGGATGTTGCCAACACTAGAGGATGGAATCCAGTGCGTGGGATGTTTAAGAATGGAGAGGAGATTTGTATGAATAAATTTAAGATGAAACAATAATGAATGCAGGAATGCAGGAAAAGAATGCAGGAAATCAAGCTCCCTTCATTTCTAGCCCAAAGTCACAAGACCCCCCAAAACCTCAGATTATCTTTCTACCTAGTATATCCAAGTTATTTATTAAACTGGGCAGAAATTTTTTAACAAATCCATTAATGCTGAAACACCCCCCCCATATTAATGCTGCTTAAAGCTGAAGGGCAAGTAAAGAGGAAGGATGTGCTTGTGGTTAGAATGCTGAGATGCAGGTTCATCTCTAGGCTCTGCCACAGACTTCCTGCACATCAGCCAGTCAGACCTGGTGGGTGGTGGGAGGTGGGAGCATGCTTCTGCACTGAAGACAGTCCTAGCTTTAGTAAAAATAAACATAAATGACAAGCAATGTCCTTTTTTTGGACAATGCTGGGGCTAGTAAGGCAGTTGTGCAGGTGCCACACTCCACTTTAACCTTCTTTCTAATCTATTTTTAATAGCAGTGAGCTAGCAATGCTGACACAGCTGCATTTTTTGTCTGACATCACAAGACAGAAGGGGTAGTCCCAACGACATTCACGGCAGTGAATCAGCTCTCCCCAAAAGCCACTCTTCACTGCCTCATGTGCAGGTTCCCCCATTCCTCAATAATCCCTCTGAGAACTTTTATTTGAGGTCATTTTTCTTCTCCCAAATGCCCATAGCTGCAAAGACTTGGCAAGGGCAGAGCTGCATAAATTAAAAGGTAGAACCAAGGAGCTATGGTAAGAAAAAGGAAAAAGTAGAAGCAGTGGGCCCCATATGAGAAAATGAAGCCAAAAAGCTATGTGCCAGTGACTGCCCTCACCACATCATCCGTATGATGCTTCCCAGCCTATTCTCTTCCCTTTTACTAGGTATTACTAGACAAAGCTTTTTTTTGATGTGCTAGGTGATATCGTTCTCCTATTTATTTAAAACTGTAGAATATTAGAAGCCCCAGGAGGCTGTTGCAGTCCCAAATATTACTATCAACAGCCAACACTAGTAGTGATTCTAGTAGTACTTTAACAGAAATTCATGTCTTCAAATTGATTTGTGAATTTAGGAATTAAAAACTATGAAATATACAGCTAGGAGGGGCTCTTGTAGTTATTTAAAATTAATAATATATGTGTTCATGTTGAGAAATCCTAGGATGCCCATTTTCTTCTTATGGACTGAAATAAATAAATACAAATAAAACCACGCTGTGACAGTTTAAAACACTGTCTCAATGAAAAAAAATTGAGACTTTGCTTTAATGAAATAATTGATGCAGTTAATTTTTAATGAAGTCTCAAACATTTCCAATGAAGCAAAATCCTTGTTGGGAAAAGATTCTCCTAGAATGTAACTCATTATAAGGAACATATTAGTATCATTAAAGAACTAAATATTTTAAGAGCCACGCAGGAGATGAACATCTAACTACTTCCACTAAATTAATAATATATTTTCTTTCTGAACCATCTCCCCGTCGTTTTTAATCTCCTACTTACAGATGCAAGAAAGGCACAATAGATTTTACAAATATATTTACTTATTAAAAAAAGCACATTATTATTGCACGCTTCAGGTTTGTGTTCCAAAGTTTGCCATGGTCACAGAGTATATGGCAGGAAGATTTCACTACCTTTGAAAAGAGTGAAAAGCAATAAAGATTTCCTTGACTAAGATGACAGAATGTGTAAAGCCTGACTGAAAAACTAAAATGACGATTAAACAGCTCACTCACATTGTTTCTCTTGGGAAAAAAAAAGATCCCAAAAAGTAAGAACCAGGTGAAATTTTATTTCTATATAAACAAGGAAATAGTTCTTACAGATTTCTTAGTGCACTTCAATTCAGCAGCCTATCCTAATGTGCTGAATGAATATTATATTTTTTTTTTCTTTTTCCAAAGGGATTTTTGTGCATCATAACTAAAAATAATGATCATGGCCAACACTAATGTCAACATTCTGGAAGAAGCTTGCTAAACCAGCTATAGGGCAGTTACATTTTAGAGTAAGTCTTGGACTTACTTAACTATGCATCTTTTCAATGCTCAGGGAAGTGCATCCAGAGGTATCCCTAGGGTTAATGGCTTCTTGCTGCAAAATAAGCATGCACCATGTAAAATTCAAGACAAAGTTCCCCTCCTCTTTAAAAAAAAAAATCTTTTAACATATGGAAAACAGACTTTCAAACAAAAAAAACCCAAACCAACCCCCCCAAAGGCAAACTAGTGATTTGTTTTGAAAAATAATAATGGGATTGGTGTCAAATGTGGGCTGAAATACGAATCTTAACTCTGAATGTCTGTTCCTATCTTTGTGATGTACTGTACTGCGATGTTTTGAGTTACAATCTCTATATATGCAACCTCGAGATTCATTTCACAAAGAAATCTAAGACATGTTTCACATGCCTGCTGTGTGAGATCAGCACATGAAGTGGACTGAAATTACTAAAAGTAAGGAAAATGCTGCTCTGAAATTAGCAATTTGAAAACAGCAGGAAAAAAACAGCTCAGATTTTGGGACAATCCGCTACCTTGAATGAAATTTTAACTACTGACGTCAAAAGAAAAAAAACTAGTTAAAGACTGAATAATCCTGTTGCTATGCTCTTATTCTAAAATCTTTAGTCACAACTATCCTCTCAGAAATCAGTTAATTACTATACGCTGCATTATGCGAAGTAGAAAGTAAAGGTAAGAAGTGATATATTACATGTAGCAGCATCTTCCGATCTAATTCTCAGAGTAAGCTATTCTAAGTGTAACATAGCGTCAACGATGACAACCTCTCCAAAAAGGAACTTGAATAGATACTTCTTTGTTCAAATGTATTTACTGTAATTTTTCTGTATCTAAACTTACTTATGAAACGACAAATACCACAGAGGGGGCAACACAACGAATTTTAGATTAATTTAAAAACATGTAATAATATCTGAAATTGCTCAAAGATGAAATATGGTGGGCTTTAGTTCAGTTAGGTTTCAGTTTTCTTCAAATTTCCTTCCAAACTGCTCACTCACAAGCAACATGCTTAAGTTCTTTGTAAGTACAAGTAGACTCAGCTGTAACTGCTAATTTGATGTTGTCCTGTAAAGTATAGCCTAATTGTGAGCAGGCAGACCACCAGGGGAGTTCTGCATTATCCTGCTTTCACTTACGAGGGCAAAATTCTCCAAGGAATGAATAGAAAATGCCCGCTATTAAAATAATAAAAATAAAGAAACTAAAGAGAACTAAAGAAAAAAAGAAAAAAGAGCTGCTGTCAGAATTTGACAACTGTTGAGACACACTGTTCTTTTAAAATTCAAGACATCTGTAAGTGCATGTTATGATACTTGTTGCCAAGAAAGTGATGCCTTTATTACTATAAATATCATTTACAATGTGAATGAGAGGAGTTGTGTGTTAAGGTAAAATCTAAGGGATGGAGGTTGTATCCACACTGATTATCACAAAAGTTTGAAATGAGAGTTTCAGACTTCCTTATCAATATGTTAGGATATTAAACAGCTGAAGACAATCAAACAGGAAATAAACTGAAAACAGGACAAAAAAGTAACATTCTCAAAGTCATTCCAACCAGCTTTTCTTCCTAAAAACCTGATCTTTAAAAAACCTCTCTGAATGCTAACACCTATTTTACACTCAAAATTAAAGTAGAAAACTATTTTTCTTGATTTCTTCTTTTATAATCCATTAAATCTTTCTGCATAATTGCTTCTTCTTTATTAACTGAGTAAATGACAAAAGAGTAGTTTGACAGGAAAAAGAATTAATAATGTCATAATTTTAGTCAACCTTGCCATTGCAAAGTAATTTATCTAAAACCTTAAGTTTGCACTAGAATGTGACTGAAAGACTTGCTCTTCTGTTTTCTGACTTCTGCAGCTTTAAAAGAAGCTTACATATTATGCTTGATATTCTGAAAACCATTTGATTACTTGAACATTGGCATTTGAAATTAAATATGAATTACTTAAACGCCTATTAAAAATCACCGCATTACCAGACATTTTAGCACCAAAAACTTCCTGTCTTTCATTACTTTCCTGTTTTTCAGATGTGAATAGCAGTGGGTACATTTACTCAAGCAATTAAATAATGCCATTAATTGAAATTCTATTATTATTAATGTCATTTCAGGGTGATATTAATGAATTGATGATTTAACTTGCCTCTGGCTAAAAAGTAGCTAATAAGTTACTACACCAGCTAGTATTTGAGGTTGTTTGGTTTTGTTTAAGCACTCAGAGCAATTTCTTCTGACATAGGAGATGCCAAAGTATGGTTAGACCATTTCCTATAATGCCATCTTTCCCTCTCCCCAAAAATCCTTTACTTTTGACTTTTCAAGCTAAATTTTTTCAGGCATTTTAACATCTTTAAGATTTCTGTGGGAATCTCAAGCCAGACAACAAACAGGAAGTCTGAAATAGCGACACCTACATAAGGAAAAATGGAAGCGAAAACAACATGCGATAGAACTCTCACTTGTGGGCTACAAATAATAGACCATTTACATACTTCTGTCAACATAGTCCTCAAGGTCCCGAAGTTAGTGCCACATGTGCAGAGACATATCCCATGAGAGTTTCAAAACAAACTTTCCTTGTTGATTCATATAAATACATAACCCCCTTTTAAGTAAGCTTAAACTCTGTGCATTAAGAAAGAACGTTTGAGTACTTCAGATGAGTAAACCAATGCAGTTCTCGTGCCTACTGCAGTTTTAGATCACAGTGACAATGAATGTTCCAAACACCTACAACACAGACATGGGGGAGCGTGTTCTTTTGACCCTTTCAAATCAAACAGGAGACTACAAAGCTTAGACAAAAACCATGTAATAAGCAAAATATTATTTTCCCCTTGCTTAAATCCCTAGCAGTCGGTCTTAAAGTGTTTGTAAAATGTGGTTCCCTCTACCAACTTAGAAGTCTAGAAATGTTTGTTCTGAGTGCTAGCTTGTGGCTTCTTTGCTGCACCACATTAGCATTTGAGGGGAACAATGAGTAACAGAAGGCTGTTCTAACAGCCTCAGACTGTCTGCTTACAACAGCAATAAGTTTAGTGCCATTCTGCCTCCAAGAAATCGAATTCCTTTCAAAAGAAAATAATGTGTGAGATTTAAAATAGCAGAAGAGTTTGGGGGACTAGGACTGTTTTTGTATTTCTTTCATAGAAGTACTCAACATAAAAGGAAGGGACTAGATGTGTTGAATTTGATAGGAATTTTTGTTATTTTCCTTACTGAAGTTATAGTTTCACACTAAATTCAGAGAATTGTTGTACACAGTTATATAAAACTACACAACTTAGCTATAAAAAAGTTCAACAGTAATTCTGCCAGGAACTTACATGGGAACAAAATCAAGGCACTGATTCATTGAGGTTCTCACTCAGTGAGTCTATAGTATCTGTGTACTATTATTAAACTATTTGAAATAATTATATTACCATAAGACATAGTCCTAAAAAGGCCCAAACCCACTGCACTAAATATCTGTACAGTATCAGCTCCTGTATAGCTGAATATATGAAGTACTTTTATGTTACTATCCCAAGCATGAATTTTGCAACCTGCATTAGTCCCATCCAAATAATTTGCCCTCTTAATTTCTATCGAATTATTTTAGTACTAACCAATAGAGGTTTTCAATGACATCACGTTATCATTTAGAAGACACTGAAGGGGTTAATCCCTCTGTTTTAAAAACGTTAAGAGTTGTGTTACTAAACAAGAACAAAACTAGACCACAAGGAAAGAACAGAGACCATTCAAGACGTGATCTTGAGGGCCTGGTACAGCAAAAGAGAGCTAATGCTGACTACTGTAACTGCAGTTGGCATTTGGGACATGGCAGTTGCCTAATGCTGCCATACCTTAGGACAAAGTGGAAAAACCTGGCAGTTTATCATGCAGCAATAACCG
>JBCJKH010052850.1:0-10284 GCA_039877255.1 Loriculus beryllinus | reverse complement strand
GGGCCAGGCCGCGGCTCCCCAGCCCCACCAATAGGAAGGCAGTATGCAGATGAGCCGCGGCAGCCGTCGGTATTGGCCGGCTCGGTCCGGGCGCGCCCGAGTCTCCGCCCGCAGCCGGCGGCGCCGGGATCGGGCCGGAGTCGCGCCAGGCATCGGCTGGGTCTGGCCCGTGATCCGGGCCCGGCAGCACCAGTGCTCTGGAGCGTGCCTGGGGACCACGGGGGCGCTGGGCAAGTAAAGGGGCCCTCGGGAGTGCCCTGGGTCTGTATCACACGCCATGCTTCCTGAAACAACGCACCGTGAGCTGAGCCCGAGAAAAGCCCGTGCGCCCAACAGCCTGCCGGTTACAGCGTGGGCTAACTACGGCCAGGAAATAAACTACGTGTAAGCTTTCCCTTGGCTGTTTTCTTTACGGAGGTCAGTATCTCTTTGTTGACAAAGTGCCTTTCATTAAGGTAGTCAGGTTCTTAGATTCTGCAAACCAGGTATGTCCCAGAGAAAGGGATGAAGAGAAAGGATCACAGCAGTATCGATAAGAACAGTGAGAATTCAGACACTACAGTAGTTCCTACCACAAGAAAAAAACAACGAAAAAAAGCCCCAAAGTCAAATAACACCACCCTCCCCCCAAAAAAAACCAACACAAAAAACCCCAACAAAACAACAAACAAAAAACCCCAAACCACAGCCCTCCGAACTAAACTAACAAACCCTACAAAACCAAAGTCAAACAGGTCTGGATATCAAGTATGAGAAATCGGACAGAGTCTCCATGAGAGGGAAGAAAGAGACACCATCAGCACCCTCTACCTTTACCCTCCCAGCCTCAACCAAGGGCCGGGAAACCCTTCACTGCGCAGCTCATAGAGAGCCACTAGCAACTGCCGGAGATGTCCCGTCGGCTCAAGGAGAGCACGGCCAAGACCGTCGGACGCCGCCGCTGCCCCAGAACAGGCAGCAGCCCGCACCCGTGGGGTATTTCGTCTGGAAAGGAGCCGATACCCCAGTACACACAGCCCAGTACACAACCGCATGCGTCCGGCCAGACGCTGCCGGGCTGACCTCACCGAGAGCGCGGGGCCCGTGGGGAGCACCGGGAGCAGTGGGACTGCCGTTACGGAGGGGCCGCCTCTTACCAGGCAGCGACATTCCGTTGGCCTCCGGGGGCCGGACCTCCTGCGGCTCCGTCCCAGCATCGCCGTTCTCCTCTGCGGCGCGGCGTGGCCGCTGCCGGGCCTTGGCCGCCTCCTTCTTCTTGGCCGCCTTCTTCTTGGCCAGGTCCGAGGGCATGGCGCGGCGGAGGGGCTGCGGCGGAGGTGCGACAGGCGCCGTTAGGCCGCGCCGGCCCGCACCGAGTCGCCCCGCCCCCGTTCCCCGCCCCGGCTCGGAGCACGCGGCGCTGCCGGGCCTGACCGCTGGCTGCCGGCCCGGCCGCTGGGCTGCCCTCGCCGCGCCACGCTGCCCAGCCCAACCCAACCTAACCCAACACAACCCGGCCCGGCCAGATCAGGCCAGATCAGACCCACTCCTCCTTCCCACCCGTCGAGTCCAACCGCCGCGCCGCGAAACCCGGCCCGCACCGGCTGGTCCGCGCTTTCCTTCTGTCGCAACAGGACAGCTGCTACCGCGTGCGCACGCCCCGCCCACCCCCGGAACAGCGACCAATCGGAGCGCGAAGCGTCACCCGCGCCGGGCGCACCGCGGCTGCTCTGGGAAGCGGAGTCCGAGCTCCCTCCGCCTGCCCGGCAGGGACACAGCGCGCCACTACCCCCGCGCACTGCGACTCCCGGCGTGCACCGTTCCTGGGCCCGCCCCCGGCGCGCCCCGCGCCCGCCAGCGGGTGACGTACCCACGCGGGGAGGGGTCTCGTGGTACCATAGAGGCGAGGGCACCACGGAGAGTGTAAAGGGGAAGCGGAAGCGCGTGCGGGTTGCGATGGGGCGGCTGAGGTGGCAGCGGTGGGAGAGCGGCCGGGCGGCACCCGCTGCTTTGCCCCGCGCCCTCGGCACCGAGACACCGGCCGCTGCCGGCCCGCAGGTGAGGGAGCCTCGGCGCCGCTGACCCGTGCCGCCCGAACGCCTCCCGCCGGAGATGTCGTGCCGCCGCCCGGTTCCCGAGCGCAGGAGCGGCACCGTGAGCCCGCGCAGGCCGTAGTGGGCCTGCGACCGCCGTCGCCCGGATCGAATCTCTTCGCGGCTGGACGCCGCCATGCGCTTGGCTGCGCTGCTGGCCGCTTTGCGGCCCGTGCTGCCGCTCGTCCTGGGCCTCTCCCTCGGCTGCAGCCTGAGCCTTCTGCGCGCTTCCTGGAGCCAGAGCGGGGCTGAGGACCAGTGCCTCGGGGGGGTCGGCCGTGCCGGGCCCCTCGCTGGCGGAGCCCTTCCGGAGGTTGCAGATGGAAGGCTGGGCCCGGGCCATGAGGACTTCAGGCCTAGGATTGTTCCCTACTACAGAGACCCCAACAAGCCTTACAAAAAAGTGCTCAGGTAAAATCTGTTCTTCTGGTCAGGCTTTCCTGCAAAGAGAGCATTCACCTATGGGTGGTATTGAGGGTTCTAAACCTTCCAGTGAGTTAACAGGTTCAAGGTGGAACGTGCTGTTTGAAGTACCTTATGTAGTAACAGCTTGATGCAACAAGGCAACAGATGAGATGGTTTCCTGAGAGGTGCAAGAGAAGGGTTTGAAAAGCTATTAAAGTAATAAGTGCACCTAAGAGTATTGAGAATATTTCTTTTTTCATTGTTCATGTCTAATAGAACATGGTAAATTATTCTCCAAAACTTTTTAAACAAGCCTGTTAATTAGGAGAATGTTGAGCAATTAATGATAACATGTAACTTGCAAGTGGTTAGCTCTGTATTTTTTGTTTGTTTGTTTTAATGACACTAGCAGTTTCCTAGTTTGGATAAATGATGTGAGAATGTACTTTCCTTGAAGGAAGCAAGTGCTTTTACAAAATGTGGTTTTTAGTAGTGCATTGTCTGTTAAAGCTCTACTTCTAGGCTTAACTATTTCACCACTGATAGACTCCCTCATAAAGGCTTATCCTAAATTTTGCAAACATCATGAAGTTCAACAAATTGCAAGGTCCTGCACCTGAGTCAGGGCAAACCCAGGCACAGCTACAGGTTGGGCAGAGAAGTGATTCAGAGCAGCCCTGCAGAGAAGCACTTGGGAGTGTTGGTCACTGATAAGTTCACCATGACCCATTAGTGTGTGCTTGCAGCCCAGAAGCCGTGTCCTGGGCCACATGAAAAGAAGTGTGACCAGCAGATTGAAGGTTGATCCTGCCCCTCTGCTCTCATGAGGCTCCACTTGGAGTATTGTGTACAGTTCTGGTGTCCTCAACATAAGGACATGGAGCTGTTCAGGCAAGTCCAGAGGAGGCTGCGAGGATGATAAGGGTGCTGGAGTACCTCCTGTATGAAGATGGGCTGAGAAAATTGGGGGTGTTCAGCCTGGAGAAGAGCAGGCTGCGTGGAGACCTCATAGCAGCCTTCAAACAGGACCTATAAGATTGCTGGAGAGGGACTATTTATAAGGGACTGTAGTGATAGGACAAGGAGTAATGCGCTCAAACTAAAGCATAGGAGATTTAGGTTAGATATAAGAGAGATTATTTACTGTGAGAGTGGTGAGGCATTGAAGAAGGATGCCCAAGGAAGTTGTGAATGCTCCATCCCTGGAATTGGTCAAGGTCCTGTTGGACGAGGCTTGGAGTATCCTGTTCTAGTGGGAGGCATCCCTGCCTATTGCAGGGGTATTGGAACTAGATGATCTTAAGGTGCTTTCCAACCCAAACCATTCTCTGATTCTGTAAGTCTTTGATTTTTGTCATGCAGCTGTTTGCCATGTAGGTGTGTCCTTCCATTACAGAACTCGCTACATCCAGACAGAATTGGGATTCCATGAAAGACTGTTTGTGGCTGTGCTGACATCCAAGGCTACCCTGAATACATTGGCAGTGGCAGTGAACAAGACAGTAGCCCATCACTTCTCTCGCCTGCTGTACTTCACAGGGTTGCGCAGTGCCAAGGTGCCTCATGGCATGGTGCTGGTGGCCCATGGGGATGAGCGTCCCATTTGGCTCATGTATGAGACCATGAACTATATCCATCAGCATTTTGGTTCTGACTATGACTGGTTCTACATCATGCAGGATGACACCTATGCCCAGGCTGAACAGGTCAAGGCTCTGGTGACACACCTAAGTATTAACCAAGATGTCTACCTGGGACGAGCAGAGGAGTTTATCGGGGGGGATGAGCAGGCCCGCTATTGTCATGGTGGCTTTGGCTACCTGATCTCCCGTAGCCTGCTGCTTAAGCTTCATCCGCACCTGGACAGCTGTCGCAATGAGATCCTTAGTGTGCGGCCAGATGAGTGGCTGGGACGGTGCATCATTGATTTCCTTGGCATCACCTGTGTTTCCCAGCTCCAGGTACTACCTCCCTTCTTGGGGCTTTGTGTTAGCTAAGCCTGACAGAATCTATGCTCTTCCTAGTTCCCCCCTGCATAGCAAAGGGACCTTAAGTCTCTGATATGAGTTAGGGGAAGAAAGGACAGTGTGGTATGGCAGCACTGGAGAGAAACCCATAATCAAAGCTGAGATATTGTGTGAGAGAGAGCACATACAGTAACTTACAGCCTACTAGCAGATGCTAATCCCCAGGTTTTTTGGAGATTGGATAAAGGGCATGTTGGTACCAAGAAGCAAGTGGGCATATAGTATGGGGGATGAGGGGAGATGACAGCTCTTGTGTTTTTTTTGTCTCTGGGTGCTGCAGTCAGCATTGAAAGGGGGACAGATGCATGTCTGTTGTGACAAAATGCTTCTCTGTGAACTTGAGTTCCATGCCAGTCTTTTCTGGCTCTTGTCCACTTCAGGGCCAGAATTATCACACCTATGAACTGGCCAAAAATACTGAGCCAGAGAAGGAGGAAGAAGAGGAGTTCCAGGCAGCTCTTGCTGTGCACCCTGTTTCTGACATGACGTTGATGTACCGGCTGCACAAGCACTTCAGCAGGATCCAGCTTGACAGAGCCTACCAGGAGATCCAGGACCTCCAGGTAAGTGGTGAGGGATATCTGCATGCTCCTTAACCAAACAGGTCTCCTTTTCTTTCAACACAGTGAAGGAAGAGTATCTCTTCTGGTTGCAAGTGTGACTTATCAGCCACACACAGGATATAGTCCTGTGTCTCAGAAATAACACTTCTGACACCATGTTATCGAAAACTACTGGTATGATACTACCAAGATACAGTTCTAGGTGGTGAGGCAGGCCTGGGTAAGAGATGGAATGGACTTCTCTGAGAGTGGTTAGGGATCAGAATGTGTTCTCTCTTTGCACAGATGCAGATCAGGAACCTGACATCATTGACCCCTGCAGGTGAGGTGGGTTTGACTTGGCCTGTGGGCATTAATGCCCCATTTCTACCAAAGTCACGTTTTGAGGTAATCAGCTGGGACTACTTCACTGAGCAGCATCTCTTCTCCTGTCCTGATGGCTCCCCCAAGTGTGAGCTCTTGGGAGCCAGCAAAGCAGATGTCAGTGAAATCATCGAGTCAGCACTCGAGCAACTTAACAGTCGCTACCAGCCTCTGCTCCGCTTCAGCAAGCTGCAGTTGCTGAATGGTTATCGGCGTTTTGACCCTACTCGGGGCATGGAATATACTCTGGACCTACTGTTAGAGGCAGTGACCCAAAAGGGCCACAGTCATGTTCTGGCCAAACGAGTGAGCTTGGTGCGACCGTTGAGTAAGGTGGAAATTATTCCCATGCCATATGTGACAGAAGCCACACGAGTGCAACTGGTGCTTCCCTTGACAGTGCAGGACCTGGATTTTGTGGCAAACTTCCTGGATATGTTTGCTATGAACACACTAGACACACATGATAATGCCTTGCTGACTTTGCTTTTCATCTACCATCCCTATGATGCCCAGCGTGTCAGTCAGGTGGATGTTTTTGCTGGAGTCAAAGCCATGGTAGGAGAGCTGGAGAAACGCTATGCAGAAGTTAAAATCCCCTGGATTAGTGTTAAAACTGAGGTGCCATCGCAAGTGAAACTCATGGATATAGTCTCAAAGAAGCACCCTGTGGATACACTGTTCTTCTTGGCCAGTGTCTGGACAGAAATCAACATGGAGTTCCTGAACCGCTGCCGTATGAATACTATCAGTAATTGGCAGGTCTTTTTCCCAGTGCACTTCCAAGAGTTCAACCCTGCGTTGGTGTACCGTGGTGAGCAGACTGCTTCCTCCACCACTGACTTCCTGAGGGACGGACATTTTGACAGACATTCTTTTGCCGAGGCCTGCTTTTATAATTCTGACTACATGACAGCACGTACAAAGCTAGCAGCTGATATCTTAGACCGAGATGAGGTGCTGGAAAGCATGGAGGTATTTGATGTCTTCCTACACTATTCTGGTCTGCACCTATTCAGGGCTGTGGAGCCAGGGTTAGTGCAGAAATACGCACTGAGGAGCTGCAATCCCCGGCTTAGTGAGGAGTTGTACCACCGCTGTGTGCTTAGCAACTTGGAAGGACTTGCATCCCGCTCACATTTAGCCATGGCCCTCTTTGAGCAGGAGCAGGCCAACAGCACTTGAGAGACTAGAAACATCAAGAACTTCTCAGCACCTTAACACTTGGCACTTTCCATCCCCTTCCCAGCCTTGCCATGGGTGAAGGGCATGTAATGTCCAGGGAGGAGAAGGAGGAGGACTTTCCCAGCCCTGCTCTGAGACACAGGCCTGGGCTGCAGAGAGAGGCTGTTTCTCTGGGGGTCTTGTGTTGTTTTCTTCCTTTTTTTTTTTTTTTTTTGATTTTTCCTCCTGGGTTTGGAATAAATAAGTTTCTTTCCAGGCAGACTCATGTGGTTACTTATAACATTTATAGTGTCTGGGATGAGGGAATAAAACAAGCTGTAGAGTTGACCTTACTTTAAACCACACAATTCTGCTGAGCAGTGCAGAGACTGAATATGAGCTATGTACTGGAACAAAGTTACCTCTGCTATGCTGCTTTCAGTGCTGTTGTAGTATGCTTATGTGTGTTTGTATCTTCATGTTTTCATTTTTCAGGGAGGCATAAATGTAGCTTGTCTAGTTTACTGCTGGACAAAGCTATTCAATGTACTTTCACTTTGCTGTTTGGCTTTTTCACAACTGCAAAACATTCATTTTGTTGCATCATCTGGAAAGGTGAAGGAACAGAAAATTCACGTTGTGCAGTAAGCTTGCTTCAGTTGGACTGAGCAGGAACTGTCTGAAGTTCTGCAGATGCAGCAAAGTATTATCCCTGAAAATAACACGTTACTTCCTATCGCAGGTGCCATGGCTACCAGATTTAATAGTTCCATTTCAGTTTGATGTCCTGCTCAGTCCTGCACCTGTTAAAGTAGTGAGCCTGTACAATTGTTCTGAGGGACAGAAAATTCTTTGGTGATGCCATATCTTTGAGTTCATGGCTCTACACATCTTCAGTACACACTCTTGGGACCTGGTGGTTTCCTTTGGATACGAACACCTGCTTGTTACATGCATTTTATAAGAAGCAGGCAACTGTTTGCTTAAGGGCTGTTATTCCAAATTCACATCTGTGTTTTCATTAATTATTAAATGGAAGAAAAGCTCTCTTTTAATGAACAGGTATGGGTTTCCAGGATGCTTCTACAGAAACAGGTTCTTAGCCAAATGTCACTTGTTATATTTGATTATTTGAAGGAAAGCTTGGTAAAAGTTTGTAGATAAGAAATGTTAACCAGGTGTGAGAAAATGAGGACAGGTCTGTTATACAGAATTATTTGGACATAAGATGCACTTATTCATAAAACAGGTAACTGCAAAATCATTTATCTGGCAATTAAGCAAACAGGTCATGGTTTAGATTTCCCTGTTCTGTATCACAGAGGAGGGACTTCCGGAGTTCCTATAATTCAATCCCACCCCTGCACAAAGGGTCAGCTAGAGCAGGTTGCTCAGGCCTGTGTCTGGTTACATTTTAAGTATCTTGCTGTCCTGGCAATCTGTTCCAGTGTGTAGTAACTTTTAGAGCCAAAAAGTTCTGTCTTAACATTTAACTTGAATTTCATGTGTTTCAGTTTGTGCCCATTGCCTTGCTATGTCACTGGATACCACTGATAAGCATCTGTTGCTGTCTTCCTTCTCGCTCCCATTGATGATTTATATATATGGATAAGAATCACACTGAGCCCATTCCTCTGTAGTTGTACAATCCCAGCTCTCACAGCCTCACCTGTTAGGACAGACATTCCAATTGCTTAGCCATCTTCACACCCCTTCACTGGACTTGCTCCAGTATGTGTCTGTCTTGTACTGGGGAGCCCAGAACTGGACATAGCACTCCACAGGTGTCTCACCAGGGCTGAGTAGAGGAAATGGATTACTGCCCTTGACCTGCTGGCAACGCTTCTTCTAATGCAGCCCAGGATGCTGTCCGACTTTGCTCCTAGGGAATGCTGCTGGCTTATATTTACCTTGTTACCATCAGGACCCCACCCATATCTTTACTGCCAAGCTTTCAGCTTTCCAGCTGCTTCTGTGCAGCCAGTATTGCAGAAATCAAAGTTCGAAGCCCTGATGTGAACTTGTGAATTTCAGTGTGATGAGCCAGCAAGTGTGACTAACCCAATTTGTGGCTGCATAAGCAGTTTAAGGAAAGAGACTGTATTTGCTATACTTATGAAGAGTATGAGGTGGAGGTCTGGTGTCAGGATCAAAAGAGAATCTGCAAGATTTAAAAAGCTTCAAGAGAAGTATTCAAAATCTGAATTGTTGCTTAAAAATGAGTAGAAATCTCTGGTTTATTAGAAAATACTGTCTTGGTTACATTTACATAGGAAGAAGTCAGGTCTCTGCAGAACATTTTACTGAGATGCATGCTTGTTGCTATGCAAACCTTCAAAGAATGAGAACAAGAGAAGCTTTTTCTTGTTATCATTGGTTTTGCATGAGGAGGTGCTGATCTGTTATGATCCCAGTAGTGAAAGGCCTTCAGGTTGTGTAAGGTATTATTTAAAATATGATGTATTAGAGTTAACACTATAAAGAGAGAATAGTATAGATAATCTTGCATCCTTCAGATGCAGGGAACCCCAAGTGGTGTAGCACTGAATGGACCTCTGGTCCACACACAGCACACCATGCAAACTCCGTCTGCAGAGTAGATTCTCCCATTTTGGCTACTAGAGTTATTACAGGATTAGAAGAAAACAACTATTCATCATTTCTACTGTCAGACAGAAAGGATGTCTGCATGATGATTTCTTTTCTCGCTTTTAGACAAAGGCAAAGCCACACAGGTGGCATAATTGCCAGTATGGACTGAGCTGCCTGTGGGTGCTTCTGTTTCAACAAGGTGGCAGAGGTTGTCCTACAGACAAGGAATTTGTGTGGCAAACACAGGCTGGAATGTCACGCTGTGTGAGTAGCACAGCCCAAGCCTGTGCACACTCAGGTGAACTGTGATGTGGGTCATCAACTCCCTGATGTACTGTGACTGTTTTCCAGGGTCACTACAATAGCAGAGATGGACAGTCTAAGAAACCCTGCTTCTGGTTGCCTTGATGATACGTTTGTCTTCCTGAACACAAAAGAGATTCTGGTGCATGAAATGCCTTATGGTGCCAGAGAGGATGCATAGCTTGTAAATGTAAGTTTCAATATGGTGTAACATCCAAGGAGAATTCCCTGGATTATTGTCCACACACCTGGAACGACTACGGATAGGCACTGGATACTGTAGGGACCTATGTAAGCAATGCAAGCAGTCTGGTAGGATGCGTGGGGGTAAAACAGTTCTCATGCAGAAGAATAAGCATTGGAAAAGGTGCAGTAAGTTAACTGTCAGTGGCAGTTTGGGGGAAACAGATGCTGTTCATGTGAGACAGTAATAATGCCCCCCTTATTTTTTTTTTATTTATTTATTTATTTATTTATTTATTTATTTATTTATTTATTTATTTTAAGGCTTTAAGGGAACAGAGAGGGAGAAAAAAAGAATATAGAACAAGTTCACAAAATTTATCTGAAGATTGGAAGGAATATTTTGCAATGAGAGATGCAGAACTTCTGTAGCGAAAAGACAAAGGGTAATGGCTTTAAACTAGAAGCAGGTAAATTCAGACGAGATATAAGGAAGCCATTTTTTACAATAAGGGTGGTGACACCCTTGAACAGCTTGCTCAGGGAAGTGGTAGATGCCCCATCCCTGGAAACATTCAAGGTGAGGCTGAATGGGACTCTGTGCAACCTGAT
>JBCJKH010052849.1:0-22115 GCA_039877255.1 Loriculus beryllinus | reverse complement strand
TGATTTTACCACCTCCCCTGTCTTACCATCCATCACCACATATCCTGACTTTCTCTTTCCTTCTATTACATGTGCTGACCCATCAACAAACCACTTCTCACCTACTTCCAACTCTTCTTCTTCCAGATCCGGCCTTTTGCCAGCATGGTGCATGCCCTTCATGAGCCAGTGAAGTTAACAATCACAGTGGGTATCCATGAGCCTGTTAATGAGGAGTTGGATGAAGGAGCACTTCATCAGACAGGAGCAGGGCAAGCTTTGTTTAATCGGCTTCTCAAGTCCGGTCTCTGGCTATGACAACTGGTTTATAATGGAAGCCATCAGGGCAAGCTAGGATACAAAAGTCTGATGATGTATTATTCTGCTTGGCTTTGAGGCTTTGCGCTGGCTGCTGGTGATAGCTGAGACTTATTAAATTACAGAAAGAAAATAATTCTACTTATTAGGTGCTCTGCTCAGCTCCCACTCACTGCGTAGAGTTTTGGCTGTGCTGTACCCATTGCTGTCTCCAAGGCATCGTCAGCACCAATCTCCTTTTATTGCCAGGACATCAACCTGACACCTGTTTGTCATGGCTGGAGCTGAGCCTGCTTGGTGATAGAGTAGGAAGTCTCCTCTTTTGAGGGATTATGACCTGGGAAAGGTCTTGTTTTGGAAGAGAGAATAGATCTAAAGCATTGAGAAACCTTCAAGTTGTCTTTATAATTTCTTGGATGCTGGTGATGCTTCCTGGTAGTAGCTATTTGAACTTGCCTGTGTGGGACTTGTGGTCTCTATTTGCTTTTGCAGCTATTCTGATGATGAGGGGGTCGCGTTGCTCGTATTTCTGCTCTGCTCAGCCCCTTGCCAAGGGAACAGGCTGCATGCAATTTATAAACAAATATTTATTATTTTGAGTGATGACTGAAAGAGAGGGTATTTCCTGGCTGTGAGTGACCAGCTGGAAGAGTTGGAATCTGCTGGCTCTGGGGTGCCAGGAGATGCTCGTACCTAGAAGTAGTCATTACTTTTTTCCTGCTGTGACCCCTGCCCTTCTCCCACGTGCAAAGCTGTGCCTTGTTCCCATGCCATCTTGACAAAAATAAACATGCTGTTAAGGCAGCTCCCCCCACCCAGCCATGCAGTTAAGTGGTTGGCTTGCATAAGGATCCAAGTAGTTGCTGCCCTTATGCTGCGGATAAGGGTCTGGCCTGGAGATGTTGCTCCATACCCATGGCCTTCAGTAGGACAGGAGTAACAGTTGCAAAACAGTGTTCTGATTCTTGCCAAAACCTTGTCTGCTGCCACCTCTTCCCTGTCCAGCCTGCCTGGGTCAAGCGCCGGGAGGGTGATGGAGATGCTGTGTTCTGTTTCTGCCCAGTGTTTGGGGCATCGGGATTTCTTTCTTCAGAGCTTGACATGCGCAAGTCACTGGATGATGGGCTTGTGTGGGAATTGATGTCTCTGAGTGGTTTTGGTGTTTCTGATTGGGTCCTCCTGAGATGTTGGGAAGCCCTCCAAGGGAATGACCTGTGGGATTGATGCCAACTGTACTTTCAGAAGTGACCTGAGACACTTGGAGCCGTTCCCGGTGTTCAGAATTATACTGAAATACCAGCATGATGAAAAAACAAATGTGGAATTGCTAAACGCATGTTGTCCAAAGATTGTGAGCACTGTCGTAACTGCCTTAAAAACACCCCCCAACAAAAAACCCCAGTGGCCCTCTCGTGATTTCCTTCAGCTGAGCATCAGGCCATGATGAGTCTGATTTGTCTCTGTATATAAGCCATGCATCAGAATAAAAAGAATAAAACAAAGATGAAAAACGAAGAAGTATTTGTAATGTTTTTTTTGGGGGCACACAAAAATCAGTGATGGTATTAGAATAGAAAGTGTAACCAGAGACAGCATGCAGAAAACCGTATTTCTTTTGTTCAGGGCATTGACTTATATCTGATTTAAATGTTAGTGTAGAGAAACAGAACGATGTTTTCCAAGTTCCAGTAAGATTTTAGTGTATCTGCTTTCTCTCTGTGCAGACTTTCCCCTCACAACCTCCAGGAGGGGAATACTTTATATATCTTGCCTTTAACTACTTTTTGATCTGAACTTAATCGTCATCTTTTACAGTGTTTAGGTTAAGAAGATTTTATGGCGTTTCTGCTATTGGCTTTGAAAATCTTTAATCCCTGATACCTTTGTTGCTCATTAAGTACATTTTAATTTTTAAACCAAGACTTCTATTCTAATGTTAGTTTTTTCTGGTGGAGAACTTTCTCTAATTATGAAAGGGCTTCCTACGTTTTCAGCCAGCTAGCTGGATTTTTACAGTTAAATGATGTACAGCAACTAGCATTGTGTGTTAGAATATAGTTTGAGACAAAATGATACTGTGGAAAATCTGTTAGGAAATTATTGTTCTTTCTCTTCCTCTAAACCAGAAAGAATAAGAGGAAAACTTTCTAAAAGGATTGATCACATTCATAGTTAATAGTATAGGTACTGATGTACATGGCTGTTTGAAATTTTCAATGCCATGTCCCAGATAACCCTGTGTTTGTGAAGGGACCAGAGAAACATGAACGTGGCATTAGATTTACTTGGCCTAAGGAAATACTGTTTCTTTTAGTGTGAAACAAGCTTTCTTTCCCATTGAACAGATTTGGAGAGGCAAATTGTGTCTTGTCTAATTGGTAAAACCAGCCCTCCAAGAAATGCATGGTATTTTCAAACCCAGAATGCATAACTTTGCCTGCAAATATTTTGAATGTTATTATGTGAGCTAGATGCTGAAGCATGTCACTGACTCGTGGGTGTTCTTCCCGATCTCTGCTAATATATTGAAATCTGAAGCTAAAGCTTCCTAGTGCTGCCTGCCCAAGTTGGGAAGCTCAAGGCTTGATCTTCAGTGATGCTCAGCTTTTTGCTATTGCCTCTGCAGATGCTGGTGCGTTTGTGGATGTGGCGCCTGTCAGGAAATTGTCTCCTTTTAGCAGTCATCTAGACCTGCCTCTCTGCTTGGGTTTGAAGGGGCTGCAAGGCCAGGGTAGCTTGCACCTGCCTGTAGGCTGCTGTGTTTTGAATTTGGAAATCAGTGCATGCATGTGAAAGGTGTTTCCAAAGTGCTGCGGATGCTTGGAAAATGCAGTTAAAACCCCATCCTTCAGCAGTTTGCTGTTAGCTGAGGTGTAGCTGGAGGGCAGAGGAGCTTGCACCATCCAGCTCTGCCCTGGGCTTCTTCTCCCAGGGCACTTGCTGGGCAATAGGATGGTTTTGTGTCAATTGAGTTCCAGCTTTTTTCCGGTAAGTATTTGTCAATTGAAATTGAAGGATTGTAAGCACAATTCATCTTAGCGTACAGAGAGCAGTGGGTGTGAGCAGCCCTGACTGGGACCAGACATTGACATACGGGCCGTCATCAAACTAATTGTTGTTTGAATTACCTGTTATGATCCGATGACAAATCTGCTTCACTCCTGCCACTGGAGCAGAAAATGTAGCTTGAATTGGCGTGATGTTAGCAAGTGTAAACTGTACTTCAACAAGATGGATAAACCCAATTATGGGGCAGACCTGCAGAGAGAAAATCCATTTAAATCTCGTAATGTTAAGCAGAGCTGTGTTTAATTCATTTGGACCAATTTGGGAATGATGTATGAGTGTTGGTGAACATTAGTCAAAGGGAGAAGGGCTGGGGAAAAAGATGCAGTGCTTGGGCAGGATGGCAGAGGAGAGCTGCACCGTCTCAGCAGTTAACACTAATGGCAGGGGAAGGCTAAAATGACAAAAAGATGTACTAACTGCTCCTATGAGAACAGCCCAGTGTAAATGAACCAATAAGAGAAACATACGGAGCAGAAAGAAGGTGCCGTATTTTTCTTAAAACTATTGATCTTTTCAATTGAGAAGGAAATGTTTATAAATTGAAAGTAGCGTTTTATTTTTTACCACTCTTTTTACTAACTGGCACATAAAAATGTGAAGGATTTTTTGTTATTATCCTTTTTCCCTCCAACTTCTTGGTCTTTCTAAAAGATTGTCAAAACATGAGGGAGGGAGCAAGATATTTTTCTTTTATTGTAATTTTTTTGTGAACAAAGGGTAGGGATTGATCACTTCCTCAGGCTTGTTCTTAATGCTGATTGCTATGTAGGATGGATTTAATGTGTGCTTATTCAGAGGTTTTCCAGCTACAGCTTTCACTGTTTTAAAAGAAAATTAAGCGTTGTGTTGTGCAGGCAGATTGATTGACGTATTCCAGAGGATGTGGATGTTGTACAATAATGGCCTAAGAAGCTGTCACTGCTTATTTACTGGTTTAATACCTAAAATGTGTGTGCTTGGCAGTTGTCAAATGCCGAGGAAGACACAAGCGAACAATCTCGCAAAGGAATTGCTTTGGCAAGACGGAGGGGTTGAACAATGAGCATACTTGCCTCTGTTGTTTGTGGTCTTCAGTGGGTTCCAGCAAAGCTAACCCACATGCACATGTTCTGTCTCAGTTTTTTTTGGGAAAAAAAAAAATCATCTTGTGTTAATCATTTAAGGCCCTTTCCACAAAACTTAAAGTAGTGAATATAGCGGGGGCAATCTTATCTGCATCTCTCTTTGCCTGTGCGTGCCTTGCTGTGTATCCGCCTGCTTCCCTTTCATTGTAACAGCGCTCCGCTCTACTCTTGCAACTCCTTTTAGCAACTAACACGGTGACAGCAACCTGTCCCAAGGTCTGGGTCCCGAAGTTTGGATGCTGAGGTCAGATGGTCACTTTGTGATATTTGTAGAGGCTGCTAAAGCTGCAGTGAAGCAAGTGAAATAACCCACTACTGGTGTGTAGTGTTAAGGAAGTTCCTCATTTCTGATACACCTGGGAGCTCTCTGCAGTAACAAAAGTGATTCTGCAGGACTTTATTTCAAGTACAGGGAAAAGAGTGTTCATTTTCAGTCATCTATACTTCAAAGCAGATTAATTTTGGAGGGCATGATTTCATTTTGATAACTTAAATCAAAATGTTAAATTCAAGATGTATATATTTTATATATATTTATATATATAACAGAAACCTTTTTCAAACAATTTTGGTTTTGTACTTGGGACTCTGAATGAATAGCGCTTCATCCTCATGAGGAGAGATCCATCAGCCTGTTTGGGGAAGGCAGGTAGACCTTGTTCCTGTCTTGTCCTGGTAAAAGTCCATTTAACCTCTATGAGAACAAGTTGAGAAAGGCTTGCTTTGAAGGGATCAGAGAGACCTAGCTCCAAGTTGTTTAAAAGGCCTTAGATTTAGCACATTTGTCCATTGCATCACGAGGACATAGTGGTGTTAGCAAAGATGTGTTTTACTCATTTTCTTAGATGTAGCCATGTGGTTATGGTGAAAGGAGCTGTATGAGCTGTTACACCGGGGTGTACAGTATTAAGTTAAGAGGGTCTGTGTGTATGTAGATCCTTTAGAAGAGTCTGGAAGAATGTGTATTAAAATGACAATGTATAACATGCTGCGAGTGTCACACGAGCTGGTTTCTGGCACTGTCACTGTGAGAGAGCCCCGTCACTCACCCCTCCCCTTGCCGCGGGATCAGCAGGGACAACTAAAAAGCTCTGGGGACTTCATGGTAGCTACTCTTACATTGTCAACACTTCCTCTTCTAATCCCTGCTCTGAGAATAACCAAATATTCAGACTTAGCAACTGTTTTTCCTGCCTAGTAACTTCATCTCCCACAATGTCTGCCTTTGAGAATGTGTCTGGATTGCCCAGTGAACCGCTCTGTGTGTGTGTGTGGTGTCTTTTTCCCCCCTTGTGGGTCATTCTTTTTTTAAGTCCAAACCCCCTGGCCCCTCCAGCTGCTATGCTTTAGAATTGCTTAATACTTTTATTTAATTATAATATTGTTTTTACTCAACTTTTGTTTTATTTTTTTAAAACTTGAAGTGCAAACAAGAGCAACCGAGAACCTTTTGGCATCTTGAAATGTGTGCGCGTTGCACAGGAACATCGGGTTTATGCTTAGTTAAAAGGTCACTGTTTGTTGAATGAGGTGACCGTCTGCTGGGTCCTAGATGCTGACTAGGATTAACTCTTAATTTGGAGACTACAGATCATATTGAATGTGTATATTACAGGGTGTAATACATATCCTGCAACTGTCCCTTAAGAAACATCATTCAGCTGATAAGGATCTCGGACATGATGGTGTTTAAAATGTGAGGAAGGATGCAGAAGTTGTTGAACCCAGAGGGTTGAAGTGGGTCTTGAATATTACAGACTATTTACTCTTTGGGCTGATTGCCTCTGCCTCAGTTTGCCTATCCATGAAATAGGGTGAAAGAAGAGTAAAACTGCTTACTTAATGCTTAACCGTGAGGCAAAAGTTCATATTATGTATATTTTGAAAAATGGCCTGTCTTGAGGTGGAAAAAACTTTGGAGGAGTGGGGTTAAAGTAAATAAGAGCTGGAGAAAACAAAAGAGCTAGGCTTGGTTTTTCCCTTTCCCTGAAGGTCTTTTTTGACCCCCTTTTTAATTGTGTTTCTCCTTTTGACTTCGTAAAATCCTATGTAAAAACATAAGCTGCCGATTGATTATGCCAGCTGACAGTTTGTCAGGAAGGGAGCTATGTATTTGGACTTTTCATTCTTTTCTCTCCTACCAGATGCTGATTGTATTCAATAGTTATGTATATGAAAGAGTTTTCATTATGGTGTTGTGGTTTCATGTTCTCAGAAGCGTTTGGAATGGGTTAGCCAGATTTCATGACACATCTCAGGCTTTCTTTGTCCCTGACCACATGCACATTTTATTTTATTCTCTTTCCCCAATAATGTTTGAGCAAAAATGGCATTGATTCTAGCAATCTTGTGGAGTCCCACTGTAATTCAGTAGGGCTATAACCTACTGGATATTTTGAGGTTTTAAAATGCAGTTATACTAAAGAATGATCCATCCTGCCCCTGCGCTACCATAGTTTATCCTTGTCACAGTGCTACAGTGCTCTATGTATGGTCCAACCAAAAATTAAAGGGAAATGGATACATAAAATTTGGGCCATATACACAATTTAGGACTTAGCTTGTTCCACTTAGAATCCTGTGAGAGGCTGTGCTCACACAAAATACTTGTCGAGATTGGTCTTGGGATTTAATCAGGTTCTACTGTTTCTAGGAGCTGATTCAGAGCAGACTGCAGATCTTGCTGTGTTGGCCAACCTCTTGTAATTTTTAGATGTTAAATGCTTCTTGTTATAACAATATAATATGTTTATTTTCAAATGTGATGAACTATTACCCTAGCAAATCAGCTTTTGTAGAGCTGCCTGTAACCAAATCTCAGCAACAGGGCTGTGAATTTTACCTCAATAATGTGTGAACTTCAAAGTCTATCTGGAAATGTGTGATGCTCTGATTATTACTAATTTTTTTTTTTTTCCCCTAACAAGAAACAAAGAGAAATGCAAAAGCAAAAGAACACCCTAATAACACAACATAGAATCATAGAATGGTTTGATTTGGAAGGGACCTTAAAGATCACCTAGTTCCAACCTCCTATGACAAGGAATAGAGTAGCAAGTAGTTCTAACAGCAGTGTCAGCCTTCATTTGCTGCTCATATTGAGTATTTTCCCATCTTCTGACGTTTCTGGTAAATGGTGTATTTTAAAGTGTAAAAGAAAAACATGTTCTAAACATATGGGATAGACAGTAATGCTGGGGTAGCCTTGCTGGAAACTTAATGCTTAATTCTGGGGGAAGAGTTCAAGCTGGGTATTATTTCTATTATGAGGCAATTTCTTGCATATGGCATGTTTGAAGGTATTTACGTATCGTATTATGTATATATTGATTTATTTTTTTCTATGCTATTTTGTGGTTAGAGTGATTGAAGTCTGTGTTATGGGTTGGTTTTTTTTTTCAATCAGTATGCAAAATGTTGGTTGCATTGGTGTGCGAATTGAGGGGAACCAAATGAATTGGTTTACTGTCAAAAACCACATTCAAAGTACGTAGGATTTTGATTTCTGCTTTAGTGGTTCTGTTATCATTGTTTTTTCACAGCGAGAGTGGCTTTTTATCTCCGAGTTTGTGCTCTTTAGCCTACTTTGCAATCGAGTTCTTGGTTTTGTGGTTTTTATCAGCAGTGTTCAGCCTAGCTTCTACAGTTCTTAATTTTGCTGTTTGCAAGTCCCATTGCTAGCGAGATCTTTGAGCTAGATAAGCAGAAAGAATGCTTGAGAATTACTGTAGGGTAAAATTCCTTCCCTTGACCATGACATGAACTGGATGGAGACTGAACATCTCCCTTTCAGGAAAGCTATCTAAGGACAAGATTGACTTCATGACTCTTGAGGAGTCTGAAATTGGTGAAGGAGCTGTGTCTCAGAACTCTGTTTATGTCTAATATCTTACAGAATCAGGTTTTATGATTTTTAAAAAATAACTTAATTAAAAGAACTAAATTATGTGATTTAATACAAGAGACTCTTTGAATGTTACTTTCAGTAATGCTTTAGTTTCATGTGCCCTATACAAAACACATATTGAACCTCCCAGCTGAAGGTTGATGAATGCATGTTTGGAAAGTAAAGAATTAGTGCTTTTTAAGTTTACCAAGCATAAAAGCTCTTGTGTTTTCCTATGGTTGAGAGCAGTAGAAACCTCTTCTTGAAGGTGAAAGTTAATAATGTTGGTGTTTTTTCCTAGCGTCATGGTCCTAAGTTCTTGTAGTGTTTAAGAAACATCAAATACTGTCAGCCATATGGTAAAATTGAGAAATAGCAACTCTGTTTGCTCCCGTCAATAACTTTGGGAAAGTCAGTAGTGATGAAAGATTTTTGCATCCAAAAGAAAGCAGAAGCTGGATCTAATGTACTTGATTCAGTCACTACTTCTCTCCACCCCCTCAAACACTATGCAGGATCTTTCCTAATAGCAGGCTGACTTTTGAAGGGCACTTTTTCACTGTATATCTCTAATTTCATCAAACTCCTTACAATATTGTATTGAGAACTAAAGCTATCAATTAATTATTGGTAATAAAGAGAAGTAGTGGTGCTTTCTAGTTTAACTTGCAGTGTTACCATAAGCACCTTCTATAAGGCTTTTTTTTCTGCTCAACACCTTCCTGAAAAGTAGGGGAGACTTTCTATATCTAGTGCACACTTGAGTCATGTCCAGCAAAGCTGGATGATTCTGGAAAGGATGTGATTTCTTGAAAACATGCTGGAGTGATCAAGGTGGCCTATGTATTGTTGGGGCCCATGGTTTGGGGTGCTGGAGGCTACACTCTGACATAATTTATCTCCCTGGGGTTGGAAAACAAAGGCTACACAGCAAACGAGCAACAGAATGATTCATCTTAGTGATAGGCATGAAATTAGTGGCAGCAAGAAGAGGAAATTTGTTGCCTGTTTTATGCTGTTTTGCTGCATGCCCGTTTCCTTTGACTGCAATTCTCTCCTGCTTGAAGATCTTATTTTCACTTTGCAGCTTGCTGTGCTCTGTGGGCATCAGGACCGTATCCTGCCGGTGACGTAGCATCGCTTTCACAGGGGTGGGGGTACGGTTTATAGGCACAGTAAACACCTTCTGATGGTTCATTCCAGTTAATAAGCATATAGCCCCCTGTGTGCTGTAGAAGGTGATTTTACTTGATCTTTTGTGATTAGTGGTGAGAAATGTAGCTTTATATACAAACCCATTTTATAAATTGCAGGCTATATTTAATTAGCATTATGCACCCACGGCCACCTCATCTACAGTCCTCTCGCTAATCCGTCTCCCTGGGACTCCATTGCTCCAAACAGCTCAGTGTCTTCAGCCAACATTTACAGATGAATAAATCTGTTAGGGAAGTATTCCCTCCTTATCTGTTTGTCTGTGGCAATACCCCCAAATGTTAACTCTGACCACAAGCCCAAGATGAGCAATTTTTGTCTCGGCTGCTGGCAGCTCTTCTCATGGCTAAAAGTGCCATGATTTCTGAAACCTGATGCTTCATCCTCCACTACTAGAAGCAGGAGTTTAATTCCCCCGGCGAGGGGAGGGACCCAACTTCCCATCAGAACAACGTCAGCTCATTGGTTTCTCTTGTTATTTCATAGTCACCAGGCTTGGGAAGGCTGGAGGTTTGGTGTATGGAAGTACTCAAGTTGCTTTGTAGGAAGTTCCTGGGATGCTTGCTCAAGGACACTTGTTTTAACTGGGACAAGGATCAGTCTTAGGGGTGGAGATCCATGAAACTGTTTTTTCTGTGTTCCCTAGTTCTCTGTTACCCATGCAGACAGGCAACATGTTATTTAGCATCTATGTTGCATTTCACAGGTCTCTCGTTTAAACAGTTTCCCTTTTCCGTGCCTCCCTCCTTCAGTCCCCATCTGTTTTTTGGGCAGGGTCAGTCTTTCTCACTCTGGTGTTTGTACAGTACCTAGCACAAAAGGACTCTGTTCTCTGGTGGTGCCTTTGGGCACTGCTGTTAGACAAATAAAAGGGTGTAAAGTTTGCATCAAACTTTTTTGCAACCTGTCTTGCACAACAAGCTGCCTGTGCCAATCTGTACAGTGCAGCGATGTCTCAAATGCTGGATGATACTGTGTGAAGGATTCATTATGATTTTGTGATCTGTAACTCCCAATGCTGCCAGGCTCTCTGGATTGCAGATTTGAGCAGAGTTATAAACCCTGCCTCCCTACTGTCATTTTGTGAACAGATATGGTTCCTACAAAGGCAACAGTAGCAGGCTTGTTATATAGGTTAATTAAATCAAACCTGAATATTTTATGGACTAATTCCTTAAATTTTTGTTGCTTTGGGATTAGAGGAAAAATCCCTCTTTTTTTTTTTTTTTTTTTTTTTTTCCTTTCTTTCTTCCAAATTGCTTCCCTGAGCAGGAAGAAAGGTACTATTTAGAATAAATGTCTCTGGATAGAAGGTCACATTCTCTAGAAATAGTATGAAATACCTCTGTGTGGATGTGCCTTTGCCCCTTAAGGAGATGGTGAATTGAACTTTTATTTTTAATGGATGACCCAGAATCTGAAGGAAATAAGTCTCAGATCAAAAAGGCTCAGGCTAATTTTGATGTGGAACTAGATATAGTTGTGCCTTTCCTAACTGAAGATAGAAGTTGACCCTCTTTAGCTCAAGGCCTTTATAAAGCTGTCCCAAGGTTTGGGCTTTGTTAAATGTTCTTCCGTGTGCTATGAATGGGTGTGGAGGGGAGGCATTGTGTAGTCCTGCAGCTTTGTTGCTAGCTGTTGGTTTCATTCTGTGGTAGGTGCATTTCTGTTCCAGAGGTGGTCAGAGGAAATAGATTGCGGATAGATGAAGGAAAAGAATGGAGAAGGAGTTATGTGGAGGCATCTCTCCCATACTCTACTGGTTATTTATTATTTTCCCTTTGGTTGTTTGCTGGATCTTATTTCAGTTATGCAGGAAGTTATACAAAACGGTGAATGGAGCCAAGTTATGTATTGTGTCTGCCTCAACCATCCTTCTCCTTCCCTCCCTTTCACACTTCATGTTTGTTGGCTGTTTAATATATGTAAAATGGAGGTAAGATTTTGCAGCTAATTGTTGGAGCTTAATAATACTTGGGACTTGATTAAACTAGTTAAAACTGAATGGATAAAAAATGGCATGGAGAGCCACGCATCTTCCCGTGTTCATCTGGTTGAAGTCCCAAGACCTTTCCAGCCTGATTGAGGGGACAGCCTGAGGTGGTACCGGTTGTATTTTATAGGTGGTGAAAGAGTTGAGTTGATCTAAGTCTTGAAATGAGCTGATGTGGACAGACTTAAGATGCTTAAGACAATGAGCTGAATATGGATTCCTGCTTCCATTTATCTCATAGAGATTTATGGTTGTCAAAAGTGAGACCACCTCTTTGGTGGCTTCATAGTTTATGCCCGTACCCTTTCTGTTAGCATCGCTTTCCTCAGTTGGTGATGCACAGGGCAGGGGACTGGGAGAGCCTGAAGCCACCACACAGCTGGAGTCTGTTAGTTAGAGACCGAGTATTCGCATGTTTGAAGTATGCAGCGCCTCTGGGACATGTGTGAGGCAATGCTGTTTACTTGCGTCTGCTTGTTTTCCTGGATAAAACTGCATAGTGTAAGCTTACATCTGAGGCCACCTCTGTTATTCCTGGGTAGTCTCCAAAACCATCTTTTAGGCATTGAGAGTCTTCTTCCCTTGCCCGTAATTTCCTTGGTGGAGCACTGCTGACCAGAGCAGTGTTGTGACTTAGATCCTGATCTGCACTTAACAGGGCTACTGGGACTGGTCAGTGGGCACTAGAAAGGTGTTTTGCTATGTTCAGTTATACTCTCAACCAAGAAAAATTTATCCAGGTATTGTACTTGATAATAGGTAGCATCAGCTTGGTGTTTCTGCAAGCACCTTGAGGAATAGGAATATAAAACAGCATTACAGCTCTTGAGGAGCCCCTGCCACATCCCTTTCCAGTAATTGGAAGAGCTACCTATCATCTTAATCAGTGTACTCCAGCTTGGAGTCCACTAAAAATGATTTAATTTAACCAGAGTAAAACAAAGCTTACTGGAACTACCGGTTGATTGGGTGTTTGCTTCCAGACTAGTATTTTAGCTGATCTGATTTGCTCAAGCCCCATGATAATAGCTGCAATGTTTTTCCTTTTTCTTTCTTTTCCTCTTCTTCCTAACACTACAAAGCTTCCTCAAGAGCAGTCCTCTTGACACCGAGGCTGCAAATGCCACTGTGGGCACCTGGAGTAATCCTCAGCTTTATCTTGTGTGGAGCTGTGGCTTTCTCCCAGAGAAGAGCTTTCACATGTGTAACACAGACTGCATTGTGCTCCCTCCCAGAAGTACCTGGCTAGGGCACTCCATTGTTTTGTGGGAGTAAGTCTCCTTCTTGCTGGAGGTGTTACTGCCAAGGGTTTAGTGAGTGTCTGATGTAATTTGAACTTCATCTAAGAGTTGCCTCCATGTTTTCCCTTTAGATAAGATTTATGACTAGAAGTCATATCTTAAACTGATTTTTTGTTTTTCCCTTTGAATTGTCTTGGGCTTCTTCTATGAATGGTTTTAGAGCACGCAGAAAAGGTACTGCCTGTTGCATGTGCCTTTTTATAGCACACATGTATTATATTGATGTTATTGTTGGGATCAGTTTCTGTTGACTTCAGGTGAGAAGCCTCATTGTCCTCTTTTCCTTGGTAATCAAAAGCAGTTTGAAAGTACCACAATTCCTTTAATTGGGTTTCCAGTGTGAGCCCCTTAGTATCAATTAATAGAGGGTTCCAGGAAGCAATGTTATTTTTCAGACTAAATCTCAGATGTGAAGATGAGATCTGAAAATCTAAAAACCTGACAAAACAAACCCCCAAACAACAATCCTGTCGGAACAGTGATGGTATGGAACTAATTGATGGACATATTTTTATTACTGAATTGGTAGAGCAGGAGAAAACACCTTTTATTTTGCCTACTTCGATGTTTCATATAAAGGCTATAACTGTCCCTCTCCTGGTCTGTCCATATGTAGTTCCTCAAATGGGTGGGTGCTTCTCTTCCCTCCCCTCCTCCCGCCCTTCTCAGTTGTGAATGTTGATTTGGGCAGTTTATTCCCCACTGAGATCCAGCAATTGTTTGAATTGAAATAGTTATTGTAAGTGGGTTTGTGTGGGTGTTTCTTTTTCTTCCCCTTCCCTCTCTCAGTATTGGGACAGCCTGTGCAATGGAGTTCATGAAGTCAACAGCTGAATCTTTTAAATGACACCCTCTTGTCCATTGCTTTTTCCTTCTCCCTCCTACTTTGGCTGCAGAGTCTGCTGGAGGGGTGGAAAACAAGTTTGGCACCCACATGGTAGAGAGCACTGATTAGTTCCTAAAAGAAGCAGCTAGTTGATTGCTTGCAGAGATGATGTAAGCCGTTGCTCTGGGGTACATCAGGTTGGATTTCTCATGCTTTATCTTATAAAGCCTGAATTAACAGCTGGTTTGGTTTGAGTTCTCTGGGATCTGACTAAAGGATTACAGTCTGTTCTCAAGTGAGTCAATCTAGTTTAATTTATTTCAGGTCTATCAGAAAAGATCAATCAAAGCTCTTTTGAAAGTAAAGCTGTAATCGGGCTGTGTACTTAGATGTCACTGTTGTTGTATTTACTCTGCTTCTCTGGTGGAAAAATGTTCAGGCTGCAGTTAAGACTATTACAGTGGCACATACATATACTTTTTGTGCATAGGTATGTATATTTAAAATACAGTTAGAGTTTTTAGAAGGTTACTTGTGTTTTGAGAGCTGTTGTAGCCTGCATGTATGTAAAACCAGGTCTACTCATGGTTTCTTTTTTTTGGTGTGAATCCTTGAACTTGAAACTATGCTTGAACTGGGGAGGATCGTGGTTTAGTGGTTTAAAAAATACAAGTAGGAGTTGGGAATCCAGATTCCTCTGCTGATTGCTAGACCCAAGACATGACCTCAGGCATCTCCTTTAATTGCTGTTTGTCTCAGTTTCCCCATCTGTACAATAGGAACAAGAGCATTCAAACCTGATCTAGACATAAAGTAGCCTGTGTTTACATAAGGGTGTGATTTGGAAATCAGCATATTCAACTGAGTGTAGCTCTCTGTAGACTTTGTGGTCTCTATTGTCTTAATGTGTATAGAGCTGGAAATGACAGTATAACTAATGCTAAACTGAGTTTTTGTCTCAATAGACTAGCTAATCAGATTTCAGGCAGCCAGGTTGCTGCAGCCTGAGGAGGCGAAGCATTGAACTAGTGTAAAACCTCTCTACCGGTTTCTGTTGTTTGAAATCTTTTGGAGCCTAAGCCTCCCAGCAGACTTCGTGCCAGATCAGGTATCAGCTGGCCTGGTGCTGACATAAACTCCATACCATGGTCTCTTGTTAATTTGACAAGAGCATAATTGAGTGCCCACACCCTAACTGGGTAAGATGCTGGATGATCTGGTACTGCAGAGTTGTGATAAACATCGTGGAAACGTGGCCTGATTTTAGCAATTGCACAAGAGTTTGTATGAGGTTTAATTCCAGAACTGATTTTTAAGGTGCTCATTTCTACACATAGTCAAGGCAGGAGCATGGCAATAAAGAATTAGAAAAGTGTACTACCAAGGCCTCAGTCAGTGGTTCCTCACTTCAGTTCTGTGTTTCTTCCATTGCATGGAATGAGTGTGAAGTTGTTCATTTAATGACGTGTTAGCTTGGTCTCTCTGAATCCCATTCAGGTACTTGCTGGACCTTTGGGAAAGAGGGGTGGTTCTGTTGGTCACTGATGTCATGCAGCATTAGATGTGCTTCACCAATGGAGAAGCCCCATTAAAGCATAACAACTCACTACAGTCCCCCCCCACTGACCTCCATGAGAGTTTAAGAGGGGCTGGTGAAAGTGAGACATGATGAAATATCAGGTTAAAACTTAAACAGGTGAGGTTTAGATTGGATATAAGGAAGAAATTCTTTACCGTAAGGGTGGTGAGGCACTGGAATGGGTTGCCCAGGGAGGTTGTGAATGCTCCATCACAGGCAGTGCCCAAGGCCAGGTTGGACAGAGCCAAGGGTGCCATGGTTTAGTGTGAGGGGTCTCTGCCCATGGCAGGGGGGTTGGAACTGGATGATCTTAAGGTCCTTTCCAACCCTAACTATTCTGTGATTCTATGAAGCAGTGCTTTACAAAATAGAATGCATGTCTTGCAGGAAGGAGTTTTGCGCTGCCAACTGTTTAATACTTGGTGCATTCTCTTCTAAACACAGATTATCTTGAACATTTTTGTGATTGAGCAGGCCATTTCTTGTTCATTTTTTACCTCTCGCCTGCTTCCGGTTTAAAGAAAAAATAAAATAAGAAAGGTCAAATTGCATATTAAACTGGTAGATTCTTGCATGCACTTGCGAATTCAGCTCCCTCATGTTGTTCTTGTCTTCTTTCATGTAGCCATTAGAAACGCTTGACTATTTTCAGCTGCTATAAGTTGGTCTTTTGAGTATGCTGAAGTATTTATGGCAGTTCTGGTGGGCACCTTTGTGATGGCGCATCCAATAGAGCCCATGCCTGTTTCTGGTCCGTGTAACAAGTCTCTGCTATGGCCTGTTTGGCTCCTTGCTTAAGAAAAGCTTCCACATATATTCTAAATACCACAGATAAACGGCTTAAGTTCCATTTACTATCAGTCTGAGTCTTTTTGTTCTAGTCTACTTGCAGCCACAAAGCAATTCTCTTACCTGACTGAAATGACTGCCAGTCCTCTTGCAGATAGAGTGTTTCTAAGATCTTCTCTCCACTTCTTTTGAAAGCCAGCCGTTCTTCTGGCAGCTGCTCTTCCAGGTAGGGACATAAAAAGAAGGGGGAGCAGCCAGGCACTTGCAATATGGGATTCTTAGGGTGGTTTAGTGTAACTTTTCCTTAAGCAGTGTTCGCCATACTGAGGCAGATGAGTCAGAAGGCCACTTGTTGAATCACTAGATGATAGAATTGAGCAGTGATGGGGCTGAGTCCTCCTGGATGAGTTACGGCTGTCCTTGGAGAATTTTGTACTCCTTCTGGAGATGCATTCAGGTGTGTTCTCGCACCCGAGCCTTACTCTTGGGAGTATGATTATTAGTGTGATAATGACTTCCAGTAGATGGTTATTTGTCTGTCAAATATAGGGTTTATTAGGTATTTGAGGTGTGAAGACTGTATCTACTCTGTTGGCAAATTGAGGACTACAGCAGTGCTTATCGATGTGTATTTTCCACTCTATTTAAAAGCAAACTAACAATTAATGAGTAACTTCCCATGGTAGTTAACAACCTTTTCCTGTAACGCCTCTCAGTGAAGTGTCTGCCTTTAAAAGCCAAGTTGCTGGGATTGCCTCCTTTTGATCCTCTGCTACACCTGGGCCTTTTGTAATGCCACCCCCCATCGCTGCTACTGTTACCTGGGTGAAGTAAAATGTACAACGAAAAAAGCAAGAAAGGAGGTTCAGAGTAAATGCTAATAATTGTGCATGTAATGTAATTGGAAGCGTTTTGTTGACATGCTTATGTGAGCTGCTTCTTCATCTTAGTGCTTGAATGTACCACTAGACTTGCATTTAGCTTCTTGTGGCTGCTCTTTGATGCAGGTAGGCCATATCCTAAATAGGCTTGTTGCTATGGTGAAAATAGGAGTCCTTGTCTGCTGAGTGTAACCTTTCCTACTTTCCTGGACATTTTAATATTCTTCTCCCCCCCCCCCCCCCTTCTCTTTGAATATGCGATAGTAGAACAGAATTGTGTTGTCTTTTAGGGGAAGGAATTTCAGTCGATGAGTTGGGTTGGAGGACAGCACTTTCAAGGTGTCTTCAAAAAGTTGTGGGTGTTTTTTTGAGGGGAGGGATTGGAAATCCCTTTTGTGATGACTCAGCAGTGTGGGCTTCTCCCCCCCGCGTCTTCAGGGAGAGAGATGAAAAAGCTTTCCCCTGCTCTTTCCATTACCTGGCTTCTCTCGGTTATTTTTACAAGGTTAATGCATTGTGCTCAGAGTTTGCATTGTTGTGCCGATGAAACTTTAATAATGATGATAAGATTGACATGAGCACAGCCAGAAGACGAATCTTTGGGATTTAGTTGAAAAAGGAAGGTGCGTGTTTGTCAGCTGCCTGCAAGGTCCAAGGACTGCCGAGGCTCATTTCAAAGGCTTCAGGGAGGGGAGTGCTCTTCAGGGCTGATGGCTATAAAAGCTTGGGATGGATGCGCCTGTCCATTAATCTGTTGAACTCATTGTTCTCTGTATCCCTGTTTTATTTTGTTATTATGCTGCGTTTTGTGCTAAAGGAACTGGAAAAATCAAGTGTGACTAAGGGCTTTGTGAGGCAGCAAGCCCTTAAGGAGAAGGGAGATAAAAAAAGGGTGAGACTCTTCTCTCTGCTGCTCCTCTGTCAAGGACAGCACTGGCTGCAGCCGACCCCCCAGCACACCTTATGTGTACGTATTCCTGGGGCAGGATCTTGGGGAGGATGGATGCTGAAACACCTGGGGCTCGCTCTGACTTGGTCTACGTGTGGGCTGTAGTGACTGCGGTCTCCCACCCTAGCCCTGTCCCTGTCTCCATTGGGAGCTGGCTCAGGGGACCACAGCTCAGCCAGAAATGCACTGCTGAGAAGCTGTAGCTCTTGGCTGCTGGCTTTCTGCTGAGGGTTTCCTCTTGAGGTTTGAAATAACCTACTCCCTACACCGTCCACCTCCTCTTCAGCTTCCCAGCAGTGAATCTGTTTCTCATTTAAAGTGCTTTTTTCATAACTACTCTGAAGTCCTGGAAGAGGGAAAACTGACTGTGCTTAAATCAAGTTCAGTTCTTTCCTCCCTGTGACCTCTGTTAGTGTGTTTTAAATGAAGGTGATTATTATTAAAAAGAAGCTGTGTCATCCTTGAGCTGTTCTAGGGAAGTTTCATTGTAGCTGAAGATAAACCCAAGGGGGAGGGTGTAGGAAATACCGTGCACCTAATTTTAGGGCATCTAAATTACAGAAGTTTGTATTTCTTTCCCCTGAAGTGCTTTTTAGGAGCATTCCCTTATGCTGTGGTCTTGTGCAGGAGGGTTTAATTCCCTCTTCGTGTTGACCTGAAAAAGCACCAAAGGATTGTAGGGTGGCATCAGAGGAGCAAGAGGGCTGTGACTAGGTTATGTTTGCTGCTGTTGAATGAAGCAACCCACAGAAAAATAAACACCATGTGTGGGAGAAAGGCCTGTTCTTTCGCCATCAACTAGTCTCCATTAATGTAGACTTCCATCTGCTTTGACTTTTCCTACTCCTGTTATTATCAGTGTATGGGCAAATATACCTTCAGCGGACTGTTGGTTTCTTCCCTTTTGTTTTCTTGGTCATCCAAGAGTGTTTATCCAGAATGATATTTTCAGTGAGCTTCTCTCTGAATAAGGGCCATGTTGCCTTAGCATGGCTCTCCCCCTCCCCAGGGTCCAGATACTGCCATGCGGCATATGGGGGAGTTGTTCCTGGGATGCTGTGGGTGCTTGTTGGGTATAGCAGCCTCATGCCCCTGTGAAACGCATATCCAAGGTGTCATCTCTGCACTCCAGAATGCTGTGGAGGAAGGGCAGTTGCACAGTGGGAAGAAAATGTGAGTTGGGATGGAGGGAGAAATGGTGCATGAAAAGGTGGTGTATTCCCTGCTCCTCCTTGCCTCCTTTTTGTGTTGGCTGGGTTTCACACTGGGGCTATACTGCTGTTGGTCTTTTCAATAGCTAAAAAAAGGAGTAAACCAAGGGATAACTTGAGTGAATGACCTGCCCATCCTAGCAAATTTAGAAGTTTAAAAATGGCCCTGTTATCCACTAATATTAGTTTTTTGTGTGACCTGACCTGTTAGGTTCATGATCTGAGTGAGGAGGAGAAGGGAAGCGGTGCTGAATGGGGCTGCTGTACTTGAGGCTATTTTTCTCCCAGCCTCAAAAGCAGGACAATATCCCAGAATAGCAAGTAGTGGGGCAGTTGTGCCAGAGCAGGGACAGCCTGCTGTGACCAGGACGGCTGCAGTGCTGCCTCCTCTGCAGGATGTAGACCTGAGACCCTGCTTATTTGTTGTCACTGATCCATGGCTGTTGGGTGTCACTCCCAGTACTACCCTGTGGGTCCCCAGATCTGCTGCTGTCTGAAGCCTTGTGGGGTGATGGGGTGACCTCTGTAGCACTGCAGATCATCACCCCACTGTAGGAGTTAGGCAGGGGGTGATGTGGGGTCATGCACGTGATGGAGAGCAGTGATGTGGGATCTATTTCCAGCTCGGCCACAAACTTCCCGTTTTCGTTTTCGGGAGCAAATCACTCAAAGTCTCTCTCCTCTGTTCTGTCCATATGCAAAATGAGGCTGAGTGTACTTTCCTCATGGGAATGGTCTTTAAATAGATCTTTGCCTAGAGAGCACTGCAGGAGCACGGTGCTGGATGGGTGCAAGACAGTATCAAAGTGTGACTGGATAAGGAGATCATGCAGGAAGAAAGGTTTTAAAAAATTAAATCAAAGTGCTATATATTTTTTTTCTAAAGTTAAAGAAATCTTCTAAGTCTGCTATGCCTGGCTTTTCATCATGAGATTAAAAATGAGCATAAGAGGAGGACTGGCAGTGGAAAGTTACTACAGATGTCTTTTGAATATGGGAATGTTGAGGATGAGGAGGAAGGGCATTTGCAGGTTGGCTGGTCTTCGTGGACAGGTCTGGCTACTTTCCTCAGCTGGGTAAGGATCTCAACAGTTGAGTTAAATCCATGCCTTGGTCAACAGGGAAGCTTTTGCTCACCAGTTAAATACCCTGCGTTTCCAAAATCCCATATACTCGTGCATTTTGTGTTAATAACTTCCAGGTGTACAAGCACGAAGTTGATCATTGGCTGCCCCACATCTCCCACATCCTTGCACACACACATGGTAGGGTTTGGTTGTTTGGATGACAACTGGTTTGTTTCTTTACCAAATTCATCAGACCAGCTCACATGTGGTATGTTTATATTTGGATAAATTTGGTGGATTTTGATTTCTTATGTACTGGGGTAGAGTCAAGCATGTGGAAGGGACTTTCTTTGCATTAGTCACCACATCATTAGCTTTTTCCCCTAAAATGCTTGTGTTTTCTCATTGGGAAGAAGAGAGACTTTGATTCCCTTGGGCTTGCTGTTACTTGCTTTTGATAGCTCTTCACTTCTTTGGGGATATGTTTGTGATGCTATAGAGAGCTGATAACAGCCTCAGGTCCCTGAAGAAAGTGTTTTCAAGACATATGCTTTGGCATGTTTGCCTGTATATTTGTGTTGTATCTGGATCTGGGTGGCCTGTATCTGATGGTTCCTGGCCAGGTATATTTGCATCTATAAGCACTATTTGTTGAACCGCCTTGTCATGCACCCTTTGCCTGAATGGTGGAGACAGGGAGATCCCTGTCAAAATGCAGTCATCAGAGTAAATTAGGCTAGATTTGTGGGGGGATGGTTTCATCATTGGCATTACTTCTGCCAGTGATGTTGACCATTATTGGAAAGGAGGAATTAAAGTCATAAAACTGAATCAGAATTGAAATGAAACCAGTTGACGGCAGCTCTGGGCAGCCTTGTGATTTGGGGAAATGGGCATAAAGCTGCTAAGTCATAGTCACAGCACAGAGAACGCTTTCTCTTTCTCTTTTTTTTTTGTTTCTCCAGAATAACATTTATGTTCCTTTCCAAAGTGTCTACTGCCAATTGATTTATAGCCTGATAATAGCCTTAAGTTGTTTAGTTTGTCTTCTGTAAATATATGCACGAGTTGTAACAACAAACAAACAGTGTTTCTGCCGTGTATTGCTAAGACCTGCTGTGTATTGTGGAGAAGCAGGAATAAAAGGTCTGTGCTGTGTTGCTCTGGGTCTCTGAATGTCTGCTTGGGAAATTGCAGGGAAGGGTTTGCCTCTTCACAAGAGGCTACGGGGAAGGTTTGCTGCGAATGTTTAGTGAGCGTTAGCGAAGTTGATGCTAAGCTGCCAAGGATATAGTATGTTTTTCTTTGTCTTTTCGGAAGTCCTGCTTTCACTGGGGTTTTTGCATGTGAAATGTATGAGAAATCCCAGCTGAGCAGAACTGAAGTGGAAATGGCTTCATGTCTTTAATAAGGGATGCAGAGAATCTGTGTTTGATTTTTGCGATTGGCATCCGTTCCCTTTATGAAAGCAAGTAACACTAAACCCAAGAAAGACCCATATTTACTGTTTCTCAGAGTGCAGACATCTCTTACACAAGGGAAAACATTTTCTTATATGAAGAGATACACAATGCCTTCAGTAGCTTTTCTGCCCGTTTCTTGTTGGTGTTGTTGTGATGATGATGGTGAGCATTGTCTAGTGCTTCACCCACTGCAGGGCTTCTGAACCTGAGCTTGTGTTTGTCCAGGGAGATTCAGATATGGTGAGGCTCTGGAAGGTAAGAAAACTGCTTTAAATGCAACGGAAGAGCAAGCCTGAGAAAAGGTGGAATAAAACAATCTGGTAGCAACAAGGTACAGAGCAAAGTTTACCCACTGGAACCCATAGCTGAGTGAAGAACAATGGTGCAGGGCTTGGCAAGGCTGCAGTGGGGATGTTTTGCTAATTGAGTGGTCTTTGGGATGGGATTTTAGTGTTACTGTGTAGG
>JBCJKH010052848.1:0-33004 GCA_039877255.1 Loriculus beryllinus | reverse complement strand
TAAAATATGAAATATAAATTTATGTATTTATAAATTATTGTTTAATTATGTAATACATAATATATATATTATATTTATATACATATAGTCATATCTTAAAATATAAATATATGTATTAATATATGTACATAAATATGCGTTTATTTATATATATATAATTGTAATATATATTTTTTTAAGTGCATATATATGTAACTGGTGCAAGCGTCTTTTTATGCTTGTAGAGATGCTATCATAGAGAATAAAGCTTTTGCTGAAACTGCACTTCTGGGTTTGTTTTGGCAGTTTAAGAGTAGCTCCAACTACAGTTACTGTAACAAGCTACACAAACGAGATGGACAAGGACTTAACTTGCTGAATGAGCTTAATTGCCAAGGGATGTGTGAAGATTGGTCTTACCAAGGAAACCATCTATTGTCACTTTCAGTTTAAAAGAACAAACACACACACACAAAGAATACCCATCAAGAAAGTGGGTTTTCCAGTTTATTTGCTTGAATTCAGAATCATATCCATACTGGTGCATATATCAGAGGTCCAAGGTAAGTTTTCATGCTTTCAAATGCATAATCTTGCATTCTCCAGTTTATCACTTGTTTCTCTCTCTACCTCAGCACATAGCGATCTGTGATAATCCACGGATATCTCCTAGGATTTCCTCCTGAAGAGATTGGTGAAGTCTCCTGAAGAGATTTGTGAAGTACTCTTTAACAGACTAATGCAATAAATGTAAGTACAATCGCAGTTTTTATTGGACGTGTTCTCTTCTGTCACAGAATTATTCACCTAAATGAAGTGATCCCTTTGGTATCAGTACTATCTGGTGCTGTACTGCACCAGAAGGCAAACAAGACATAAAAGTGAAGAGGGAAGTGGGTTAAAAAGGAATAAATTAATCTTAGGGAAGTAGCTCAGAGTAAGGATGTGAACATGTACTTTTTGAATCCTGCAGAAGTGTTATAAAAAGAAAGGGTCAGACCACTGAAACCGCATTTATTAAGCTGAGCTCTAATCATCACTTCCACAGCAGATCTATGGCTTGTGTTCTATTTATATTTCATGTTTTCTAAGCATATTCCATGGAAACAGCCAGCCAATCAGCTGCCCAAAGTGCAGGAAGTAACCTGACAGCTACAGATACTGCATGAATCTTCTCTTAAAATAAACAGCTCTGTAGTCAGGATGGCTGTTTCTAGATCTCTGACAGTTGTGTAGGATACAGTCTTACCCACTGAGAAGAAAAAGCCCTGGATAAGCTAGTCCACAGAATAAAGAGCGAGACACAGGCTATTATGCTGTGTTGCTGCTTCTCCAGCTTATTGAGCAGAACGTTGTAAGGCTGTCCTAATAAAAATACAACAAAAGGTCAGCACAAACCCCCACAACTTTTTCCTGGTGATCTAGAGAAAAATATTCATGGACCTATAAATCCGTGCCAGTATATTCTCTCTTGCAAATATGACATTAACCAGAAGAGGGTAGTATAAACCAGCCTATATTACAATATCGGCGCTAGGATTTTTTCCAGAACAGCTATGAAATCTATTCGACAAAATAAGCTCAATTTCTCCCCTCTGACACTGTACTGGTAATTTTGAAACTGGCATTCTCATTATCTTATTTCTGAGCAATGACATTGAGGGGAAAAAAAGCATGTCTAACAGAAGGTGAATAACTACCTGGGTATTGACTACAGCTGGTTGTTCTAACCCAAATACTGCATACAATGGATGCCAAAGTGACCTTGTGAAGATGCAATGAATTAACAATGAACTTATTTAACAACAACAACAAAACTCCCTCAGTCAAATGGTGTAGCTGAATATGCCTATTTCTTTGTGGATCATTCTTACGAATAATTTGAGATAATGAAACATGTATAGGAATATCTATTTCATTATATATATTTATATATAGACATAAAGTTGTCTTCTTCCACAAATTTAAGATGATTATACAATTGTGAAAATGAAATAAGGTGACTAATTAGGCTATAATCAACCTAATTCCTATGCAAAATAATAACTAAAAAGTAATGTCCCATTAAAGTAATGACAATCAAGAGTCACTCAAAATAGTCAGCTAATATTTTATAATTACTTGAAGCATTTAATTCTTTACAGATAAGAGAAGTGGAAAATATCTAGTCACTTCAATTGTAACAGTTCCTCAATCTAAAGCATGATCTAATGTTTCTCTTTTCCTGTAATGGCACATCACTAGACTGTGCTTTACGAAACCAGGCAACTCCTGAAGTAAAAAAGTCTAAAAAAATTTCATCTTCCTAATTTAAGGTTTTTCAAAATCATTTGAACCACCTCGATCCCACAGATACCTCAACACATCCATTCACCTGCTCTTTCGGGTTTTGTTCATCCATAAATGCAGACTCAGATGCTCCTTCAGTGGCTGTGCTTGGACAAGTCACAGGGTGTCTTGAGTCATTCTGAACAGCTGCAGGATCTTTCACCTGCTTGTGTTCTCTGTCTGGCTGAACACAGTTGCAATTGTCAGATGCCTTCAAGTTTAGGAGTGACATGGATGCTTCTCAAGGTGCCACCTACCCTACAGACTCTTCCACACTGTGGTCTATCAACTTTGTTTTCTTCCTCCTGTGATTTTTATTCTGTTCTCTCAAGTTGAATTTATTTTCTGTTCTTTGTACAGCATTTACCTCATTGCACTTTGGTCTATTTTCCAAGCTCGACAGTAAATGATATTGTATGTAACGTGTTTAAGCAGTTACCAACAACTAAACAACATGTGAGTTAAGGAGAACAACAATTCAAAGGATGAGAAAAAGGAAGGTGCTATGTAACTCCATAGCTAGCCAGTACAATATCTAGAAATGAAGCAGCCCAATTCCCTACAATTCTGCTCTCATTACATTACACTTACAATAAGACACATCATTATTTATCTATCTGAATGAAGCATTAAATGACCATCAGACATCACAGGATACTAAACAAGGTTCAGACAACATTATTTTTATCTGTATAACTTGATAATGGGTAAATAGTTAGAGACTACAATTGGTTTTGGCCAACATAAAACATAAATTGAATGTATTTCATCACCCCACTTGTTTAGATAAAAATGTGCCTTTTGGTCCATAGAAAGCAACCAACTACAGCAAGTGAAACAAAACAATAAAGTAGCTCTGCTGCAACACAGGATTTTTATATCTGCTTTATAATTCAAGTGAAATTCTTTTTCAGTCCATTATGTTAATTCTTGACTTCTTGTTCCTATAAAAAATGACAAGATTTGAAAGACTTCCACTGTGAAATATTACTTCATACCTGAAAATACAAATGACAGGAACAACTCAAGAAGTCATTAAGTGCACAAATGATGTTAGGCTGCCCTCTAAGAGTATTAAGTGGCCAAAAGGAAATGATGACATAAAAGTGAAGGTTTCATTTACATGTGCACCTTAGGCTTGTTTTCAATAACAGAACTCAAGACTACAAGATAACACCAATAATAAAAGTTCTGTGGGACTGAATGATGGCAAAAAATTACATTACACAATTAGATATATGTATATATTTAAAGCCTGTGCCTAGATCTGTGCTTTTAGACACAGGCAACCGTCAATCGATAGACTTCAGCAAAAAGTATTACTCACAGACAAAGCATTGGTGTTGTTGCTGTTGGCAGTTTTCCTTGCACAGTTCCAGAACCACTGTGTTTAAAACAAAAATTATATTCTATGCCCTTATTCTAGTGTTCATGGATAAAAATAAAGCAGAGTTGTCCTTAATTTTTGACTTAAGGCTACAATGTCTTAAGGATAAAGGATACTTCAGATTGTGCATCTGAACATCAATAAATGCCAGTTGTATCTCAGTAATGCTTTTAATTATTAATTTTAGAGAGAAATTTTTCTCTGGAGACATCTCAAAGGAAAAAAATCAGCTATTCAACAGTGAACAAAGACCAAATAACCATGTCTGCACTAATTATTACAAACACAAAGTTATCTAGAGTGGATTGAAACACATTTTCTGTGCCATAAAACACAAAAAGGCAAGCTATAAAGAGGTTTTTTTCTTTTTTTTGTTTATTCACAAAATATTAGTAACTGGCAATGTACAAATTTGCTGAGTTGAGATTAAAACATACATTATACTGAATAGCCAAGATACGCAGCAGAATATCATTATTCTAAGACTTAAGACAGTGTCTTATAGATGTTCCATTATGTACTCACGTAACTCCACCAGACCATGTTATATTAGCTCAGAACACTTTAAAACTAACATGGAACAAGGCAAAAAAATAACAGCTTCATTTTGTGACTGCAAGAGAACAAAACCATTAAAGCATTTTCATGAAACAGAACTGTATAAACTACGTTTCTCTATTTAAAAACCTTAGGTTTTTCCATTCATCCGTTGGGGGTGGCTGTGAGCATTTCTTCCTGGATGACACCCGAGGTATTTAACACTGATCTCACAAAATATACTCATGAAAACCAACAAATATTACAGTTTCAGCACCACAAAATATCTCAGTTAAATCTCATGTAGAATTAAGCAGTTATTGACCAATCTGAATACACTCAATGCTTCTTATGTCAGTACCAATGTTGTCTTGGTTTGATTCTGGTAAAATAAAGAATCTGACACTGGCAAATATACAGACAGTAACCAAGGCACTTCTAAATATGATATTTTACCAGTTTCTAGTGTAGAAATCAGTATGCTAAACGTGTAGGATGATTCTAATACTCAGGTCTCTAGTTAAAATACTTCTACTTGCTCCTAATAGTACCTACAATGAACTAGGTACTGTACAAATATAGAAGATATGAAGTATCACTCAGCGACCTTCATCTCAAATTAGGAAAACCAGACCATTACAATTCCAGTGAAAAGAATTACACCAAAATTCATGGGGTTTAATATCTCTCAACTCCATTGTGAATTCTAACCATCTCAGTACATCAGGCCCTACCAGCTAAGCTAAAGAGGCAGCAGTGACCTGTCTGTAAGCTGAGCTACACATTCCAATAGTTTTGTTTATAATAAAAGTGCATTTCCTTAGACTGCACAAGAGTGGAATATGCTAACAATATCACATATAATAAATAGTTGTAGCAATGAAAGTGACACTTTCTTAAGGGGCTGTCACTTGCTAATAAATATGATAGCATACAAGGCTGTTGTTTTTTTTTTCTTCTGTAAAGCACAATCACCAAGCCTGACCCCAAGGCTGCTAATGCTGGGTAAGCCAAGAGACACACAAAACTATTCCTGCCTCAGAATATATGGTGAGTGTGGCACCATGAAAAGATCCACTCACTAGCTCATCTTTCACTGATAGCCAAAATAAATATAACAAACCAAATCTGAAGCGACCTCTAACAAAATCAAAGACATTTTAAATTAAAATCTTGTCCCTAATCCAAAATATACAACAGTTACCATGTGAAGTACAATGAGAAACCTTAACAACATATAAAGGACACTTAGAAAAAAATTAACCTCCATGAATTAATTGTGAAGCATTAAACACCATCTTAGAGCTCCTAACAGTGAAGCTGAAAGGTTAAAACTTCCAAAGGTGTCATATGTATGTAGCAGAGAAGCTTATAGACTAACATGGCTTAAATTATTTACTTACTACTACGTTCAGTGCAATTCAAATTGCGATTGAGTCACGTAGAATACATCTGAGAACTTGCATAAAAAATCCCCTCTCTGGTAATGTAGTAGTTTTGAGTATGTGGGCAAAGATTACATGGAATAGGATAGTTTCTTTGGAAAACTGAAACCTCCAGTCTCTCTGGACATTTCTGTCTACTTGTACAATGACAGTAAAGAGCATTGCTAACTGGTTGCTGATCAGTGCTTGCTCTATTAACTCCTAGGACTGTGTTTTTTAATAAGACATACATTTTATGTAGATGCTTTCTGAAATATACTGCAAAAGGATGGTAAATTATTTTGGCAGTTTGTGTTTGCCATATCTCTACATTACACATGAGAAGGAAGAAGGCATTTCTGTTTACAGAGCGGCATTGTGCTTTTATCTGCTTTAGAACAGATGTTTCCTGTTTCTTCTCAGCATGATCACTTTTGTTTTCTTCAGTCAGGGTTACTGATTCTGATCCAAATCTGCTACTTAGCCTTACAAGAAAGGTAGAATTTTACCATCGTTCTAATGAGGAGTCAGTCTTTATTTCTTCTTCAGAGCTGGCCACGGTTCATGAATCCATCCAATTTATGATTCAAAAAGTTCAGAACTGTTTAATTTGTCTTCTTCATACAGCAAAATATTTTCCATGAGCTTCTTTTTTTTATCATTTATTTTTATTTTCAAAGATGTCTCTCTGGCTAATGCTGAAAAACAAACAAACAAAAGCCCAAATATTCAGAAAAAAATCCACTTGTGTAAGGAGTAGATAATAAAATAATCCAAAAATGGATTAGGAAAAAAGCAACTGATAGAAAATCAGAAAACATTTTGTAGATTTATTGGTAAAATCATGACTAAGGCAAAAAGATTTATGAAATGTGTTTAGAAGTAGGAAGAAGAACCTAAGCAATCCTGGAGAAGAGAGTAATTTGTCCCCACTATTGTGATACTAGAGCACTTTTAGGCTTCAGTTATACCAACAGAAACATGGTAAGTTTTGCACAGACAACTTGAAGATGGTGCGTGTTTGAATGTCCTTGCATATACCCTTCAGATTGATCTAGATTTACCTTGTGAAGAACATGGAGAGTCACTGGCTGTGTGTTTTTGTTGAGAGGTGCTCTCTGCTGTCGATGCTGCTTCCAAGATGTCCTCACTTTTGGTACATGCCGCATTTCTTTCCTGGAGTCCATGTGCAGGCTTTTCCTGCTTGATCCTGTAATCAGAGGCTGCCACATTTTCAGCACTATTGCAGCTAGATAGTTCATCTGTAGATTTTTCTGAAGGGTTCCATATAAAACTACTTAATTCATCTGATTCACAAGGAACCCTCGACATCTGTTCGCAGTAAACGTCAGGCAACACGACACCTATTGAAGGTGGGCATGGATTGGCACTGGTCAGGATGGCAGGCTGTGTGCTGTCCTCTTTATTCTTCCCTGCAGAAGGCACGTCCATGCTGAGACTCACTGTCTCATCATCAGTTTCTTCAGGAGTGTTCATGGAGAATCCAGAAGTGCTGCCTCCGCAGATGTAATGCTCTCTTAATTTATTTTCAGCCATTTCCATCACTTCAAGCACCTGTTTGTAAGAACAAAACCTGTGAATGCAGAGTAATTCCTGTACCCCTCCTTACACATGTTCTTCTATGTCAACACTCCCACAGATAAAGCAAGGCAAGAATGCGTAGCTTTAGACCTTGCTGTCAAGAAGACTCAAATCTTGGTTAATGTATTTTAAACGTTACCTCTGCTGTGTTAGAATTCTTCTTTTTCAGACAAAAGCAGATGGCTGAGGCAAAATCAATAGCAACCTCTTCCAGCAAGTGTCCTGCTTTCTTGTCTAGATATTTACAGCATATTTCCTTGGCAGCTAGCTTTTCCAGTTTTTTTACTTTGGAATATGAGCTTTCTTTTGCTCTCTGGATTTCATCAGCAATCATATCTTTCTGTTCAAAGGAAAGAGATACAATTAGTGAAGGCAAAATGAACACAAATGCTCATTTCTGCTTGAATCACTGAGAATATGAATCTTGCCATGTATTTGTTATTATTGCTCCTTAATGGCAGGTTTACAGACCTAAAAGCTTTAAGAATCTCCATTCATGCAACTGACAGAAATGTTTGCTTTCACTAAATGGCCAAAGGTTTTCTCTGCATGTGTCTAATGTCAAGTTCACTAAAACAGACCCAGCTCTTCTAGGCCTATGCCTGTTTATAGGAATAAAAAAGATACATATACAGCAGCATTCTTGCTCGGGACTTTTCAAATGTGTTAAAGAAATCATAACTCTGGGATCCTTTCTTTTCTGAACCTATTTGAACATTGATGAATTGCTTAGAAATAGTAAGTAAGAATACTACAGTTTTTCCTTCAAAGGTTTCAATGAGATGGGGAGTCAGAAGGAGCACATCCCACAGAGAATATAGGTGGAGTCTGTTCTCATGAAGACGGTGTTAATGGCATGCAGTGAGCCTGGCCAATTCTGATTGCTTGTGCAGTTCTAATCACAGCTTGGGCAAATTGGCCAAGATAGAAATTCCAGATAGTAGTGCAACACATAAGCACCTGATAAACACGATGCTGAGCAACTGTGGTTACTGCCTGCCCAAGTTTCCCCATTCAGTTTGGCTCACAACACGTCTTTCTTCCACATAAAAAACCATGCAGCAGCATTTCAGCATGAAGCCTTCTCTCTTAAATGATACACATGTATTTAAACACCAGTATTCTGGAGTATCTCCTACTATGATGATCAGGCCAGTACTCATGAGTGTGGTGTATGAAATAAGTATCTGGCCTCTGTCTAAAGGCAGGTAGGCTACTGATGTTAATGGAACTGGAATATGACTTCTAAATATCCCTTCTTCAGGATGTGTACAGCAGACTCCAACTAACAAACTATATATATAAAGTGAAAATTCATTCTGTGACAGTAAACTCATTCACTTGTGCTGATATTAGTTATTCCTGCTTCTTCTTACCAGATAAATAGGGTCTCTCCCTTCATCCAGGGCTTTAATTCCTGTCAGTATCTCTGCTAAAACCTAGAAAGAATATATGGAAGATGAAACAATCTGTTCAGAATTAATTCTGTTTTTATAAAGTGTGTTTTGTAACTAAAGAAATACTGAACTGCCAGGGCATTTAAATTTGTGCTTTTACTTCAGATGGTTTAACAATGCCAGATCTGGGCAACAGTCACGATTTTGATCTTTATGATTTGTGATCTTTATGATCTATCTCCAAAGCTAAGTCTGTTTTACAGTTAGACAAAAGTTTACAGTTTACAAAAGACATTGTTGAAACAAAGGATGATAAGGAAGTCATTCTACATCTAGATAAGAAATCACACTGAACTATTTAAATGGAAATACCTGAATAGAGATAACAGGCTATCAACTGTTTTACTTAAAATTCCAAATTAACAGGTGATGGCTGTAGCAGTTCCTGTGGCAAATCTGCAAGAATTCCAAGAACCCAACTGCAGGCATCCTGCTGCTCCCTGTGTTTGGGTTTTTAAACGATCAGCAATAAGAACTTTTCTCAGCAAGAAACAATTTTGTTTGTGTTGTTCAAAAGATTCACCTTACTTTGCCACAAACTGAATATATTTGGAGTGTGAACGTAATTAGAACCAGTATTTCAACACATTATATAGTCAGCAATATGAAACTGTCTGCAAATCCAATCTTATATTCAACTTCCTGTCTAGAAGCACCAAAGAATGCAATGGAACATGTTAAAAAGGCCACATACCACACCACAGCTGAATGTATCAACTTTCTCTGTTAACTTCCCATGTCTGATAAAGTCTTCTGGCAGATAAGTAAGAGAAGCCTGTAGGACTTTGGTTTTCATCGTGGCATATTCTGATTTTTTATCAACAGAATACAGCCGCAGACCTGAATGTCCAAGCTTTGGTGTAAAGTTTTCATCCAACAAGACATTTGAGCTGTGATAAAGACAAATAACAATATTGGTCAAGTAATTACTTTAACTTCAGTTCAAAAATTAGAGTTCTACACTTTAAAAGTAAAGTGCTGAAAGCTTCCAGCATTTGGCCTGCTGTGGATGAGTGGAAAGATAAAGAATGGCAGAAAGGGAGCGGGAGAAGAACAAGCAGTCCAGAAATAACCTCAAAAGAATATACTTCCATCACTCAGAAAAGAAATGGCTTAAACACAAAATGGTAAAGACCCCACAGAACAAGAGACAGCAGAAAGACACTGCAAATGGATTTCACAATTGTGCAGGCTTTCAGCCGTTATTGTTAAAGAAATCCTGGAAATAAAAGGTGATGATGGAATTGCTGAGTTGCCAAACCCCTCACCTTTTGATATTCCCATGAAGAATTCCAGAATTATGTAAATACTCTGTAGCTCGGAGGAGCCCTACAGCAATGCTAATTCGCATCTCCCAGGTCAGTGGAGCAGAATCATCCTGCAAGGAAATGAGGAAAATGGTATTTCATAGAATAAAAGACATCAGTAGTTTTGAAAATCAAAGGCTTAGCTTTAGTTCCAGCCAAAACTCCTGCTGATCTAAATCAAAAGTTTGGTCCAAAGCAGAATGTGATGATTTCTAGGCCAAGGAAATAACCTATCCTCGCATACTGTGCTACATACTTTGATGCTATGGGACACAGTGAGATAAGGATACAGCAAAGATCACACTTGCCCGAAGCATCAGGTACTGCCTATTACTGAGCCACAGCACTGGCTTTGATGAACTGCTGCTCTGAGGTTCCTCTGCCTTACCATCTCCTCTGCGGATGCTCTTTGAATAGGTGTAAACATCTCAACCCGTTCCCTCATAAACCCTTGGGAAACTTCCTAGCACATTATGCTAGTGAATATGATGATAGATTCTACAGAAACAAACCCAAATCCAATGAAACATTACATATGAATAGACACAGTTTCCAGATTCCTTATTACTTGATAAGGCTAAAGGCTGCACAGTAGAAACTTCCTGTTGACCCAATCTGCTTTGCAGTCGGAAACTGGAAATGAGCTGCAGCCCTTCTAGAACTTGTAGTCAAGGTATCTGGGCAGTTTCTGGCTGTTTCTCAGTATTCCAAAAGACACAATTGCTTTTCATACAATAACAGGCCAGGACTTGTAATCACAGGTTGATTAACAGAGCCAGATTATTTGCTTACTTGACACTGCAGTCTGTTTTGTAGTGATCCATTAGGCAGGTACGGATATATCAAACAGTGCAATCCAGTTTCTACTGAGAAACCCAGCAGCTGCAAGATGTTGACATGACAGCACCTGCAGGCACAGATCAGCAGTGGTTTGCAAACAAAATATGAGCAACACAGAAAACATTCCTGAGCTGGAATAAATGCCTAAATTCCAGGCAACTGGAAATTGTCCTGCAGCTGGAAGCAGAGAATGGCCTTGAGCAGGACAGCAGAGGGCTAACTGATCTAGCAGCAAAGAGAAAGATGGTTACAGTGCAGCCCTTTCTGTGCAGGTAGGAGGGATGCAAGCTGCAAAACACTGCTTCTTCACCACCTCAAGGGCTGGCGGAGCATGGTGTCTGCTCAGCATTGCCCAGCAGCATCAGCAGGAGGCATGCTATTTACCGTGGCTCCAGTAAAGGCTTGTGCATAGCCCTCTTCTTGAGAGCAGCACAGCACCCAGGAGAGAGGATCGTCGGTCTTAAACTAAACGTATGGACACAGGCCACAAGCAGGAAATGCACTAATTGCACCTGAAAGCCAGCACTTACCGAAAGCAGATCTGTACTTCTGTATGGAAGAACCTTTGGGTGGAATCTGGGCTTGCGCATTCCGTCTGAAAAATGAAAACATGTGCTAGAATGTCAATAGTAATTATTAAAATGTTGCATTTGTAGAGTTCTTTCAGTCTCTACATGACAAGCTACTTTAGAAAACTGTCAAGTATCACTGATGGCAACTTTGTGTCAAAGGCAACAATTAATGGAAAATTAGAACAAAATCTAGTGTAAGGACACATCTGATCCAATCATCGATGCAGGTAGCTATATTGCAGTCTACTCCCATGGCTAGAGTTAATAACACTAGTCACTTAAGTATCTCTCATATATGTTTGCTGAATCTAGGTTTGCTTACTTTACATCCTCTCCTTTTTACCTCCCCTCTCGTGTAGCTGTTCTGGTTCCCTGCCCGTACAATAGTAAACAACAACTGCTAATGTTTCAGAGATAATAACAACATGCCCTCTTCAAAGGAAAAGAAAAGGTGGAGTACTTGCCTCTTTCAGTCTTTTGATGATGTACTCTATGTTGTTCCTCTGACCTTTGTAGACATCCGCAAAAGTACCTTCACAAATTCTGCTCTTGTCACTGAAACCACTTGTGGCACTAGTAACTTCCCTCTGGGTCCACAAAAGACTTCCACTGGGGAGATCTGTCCTTGTCTCCTGCTGAGGAGCAGGAGAGCTGCAAGGCTACACACATGCAGAAGAAACAAGTTTCTCTCATGAAAATTCATATGCTTTTTCCTTCTTTCAGTTGTTATATTTACTTTTCCATGATCTAAGCAACCACTGTGATTGCTGAAAGAAACCATGAAAAGTACTGTACATGTGATGCTTTCCCTTTGTTATGTCTTGATGTGTTTTGCTGATATAAAAGTTTTGTCTAGTAGAAGAGGCAGTTACCAATTTGCATTTCCACCTTTCCCAGAAAGTAGACTTAATTTTGTTTAAAAGTCCATATGCTTTTTTGAAGTGCTGTTATTTAAGTTACAAAGAATACTAATCTTTATAGATGGGGCATACACTAAGAAACAGCTGGATCAGAAAGTAGGGTCCTTCATAATGTATTTATGTTCTGGTAGGAACTTCTCATCTACTTCTGAAGCATCTGACATCAGTTGCACAATAATCTGTTGCTTCCAGTGTGGCAAGTCCTAATGCCAATTGTTATTACAATTCCACTGTAATAACACACAGCTTTCACAACCTTAATATGCTCCAGACTTGAGAAAACAAAACATTAACTCCCCCTCAAAAGCTCTGAGACTACTACATTCTTTGTCACAGTCTTCTCTTCTGGCTGATACCCTTGAACCAGGTTATTCTGGAAGAGCTTAAACCACAATCTTCTTCAAAACAAAACAAACCAAAGGAACCAGGCCAAGACAGAACCATGATGGGAACAGAGAAACACTGGATCTGTGAAACACTCTGAGAACCCACAGGACAGAGCTAGCTGTACTGTCTTACAGACAAGAGAGCTGTAGGGAGGCAGGAACAGAGACTGTGATGATATCATTAGGAATGTGAGAAAAGCTTGTCACAGTGAGGTGGCCCGACCTTGGAGATTTTCGATTGTCAGCTACACCAGGCTCTGGGCAACCGGGCTTAAACTTGATACTAGCCCAGGTTTGAGCAGAAACCACATTTTAAGTATAAAATCAAACTAATAGAAGTCCGCTGTTCTGATTAGTCAGTGGTACCACCCTGTGCTTACACCAGGAATGTTAAGTCCTCTGCAAAATCTATACTAGAAATTCCTCCAAAATTATTTGCTATTTGTGGGCATGTTATCCATGCAATATGGTTATTTTTTTCCTTCACTGGTCCATCACCAGCAAAAAGAATTATGCACACTATAAGTAATCTAACTGAAGCATTAGTAGTCCATTAGTATTGAGTCCAAACAAACTGTAATCAACCCCTACTTTTTCACTCTATTTTATACAAATAGAGGGAAAAACTTTAACTGAGAAAACATGGAATGTTATGAAGACAATTTTCATTGTTATAATCAATGAGGACTAAACAGATTTACCTTCACACTTGATGAGACAGGAGGATTTGACTGTAAGGATTGCAAAAGGTCTCTTGGGGGAGGTGGTGGCAAAGGGAGTGAATACAGGGCTCCTTCGGGAACAGCACCTGAAACTGAAATAACAGCATTGAAAGTAGTACATGTTCTTTTTACAGTGCCATAGCCTGCGACTAATTATGGAGATCTGGGATATTTTGTTGAATTTCCTAACCAGGGATAATCTGTCGAAATGAGCAATGCTGTGTGAAGACAGGCAGCTGTTTTCCTGGTTCCTCTTTGCAAGATGACTGTGCACATCCCTCCAGTCCTGGCTTGGGGACACAGAGCTCCCTCTATCTACACTGTTGTTCTTTTCAGTACGTCCTGTGGTTCTACTGCCTCCCATTCCCAAGCAAAGGGACCTGTTGACTTGTTCATGGATCTCTTCTGGCCTAGATTTATTTTGCATGGTGACAGGGACATGGAGCAGGAAATGTATGCACTGGTCCAGCTGTAGTATGGAGCCAGGATGGGACCCATGTGCTCACAGAGACCTGGAAAATGCCTTTAGATCCCACAGGATAGATATAGCCAGCATCTCTCAAGGCCAAGAGGGTTATAGGAAAGAGAAACAGGAGGCCATGTGAAAAAGTTACAAAGAAATACAAATAAAGTTAAAAGGCAAATATTCAAATGCAACCCTTTTGAAGAGAAATATATTCATTATACTATACTGAAAGTGAATGGGAAGCAGTCTTATCTACATGGTCATTTCAATGTTTATGCAAATTCAGAATCTGTTTCGTTACTACCTGCTGGTGGTACTCCTGGACGTGAAGAGTCTGTTGATGGCAACAAACTTATCTCGTTTTCTCTGTCTATCTTCTTGTTTTCTGTGGGAATTAAAGACCTGTTCTCTGGTTTAGGTGGCTCTACCAGCTCTTCTTTTCCAGAATCAGCAATACTAGAGGCTGATGTCCCTTCAAAAAAGAGCAAAGGAAAGATGAAGACACAAAAAGCAGGTATGTTTCTTTTTTCCTGTATCAGAATGCTACGAAATCCCAAATTTCACAAGTTTTCAGAATCACTCACTGGGCAAGCCTGCAGTCCTTTAGCTGAAACTGACAGTCCCTGCATTCTGCGATGGTGGCTTTTCCCTCCTGTATTTCAACCTAGAAGTCTCTAAAATTAGAATCACTTCCCTCTTTCAACCTACTTTTCAGGGTTTGTCATCAATTTAGCAACTTCCTGCACATCAGACAAACAGGTCATCACTGCAGCTAAAGAACTGACATAAGGAAAATATCAATTATTATGGACGTTCAGCAGTGGGCCTAGAGTAGTGCAAGAAATTGTTGACAGGAGGTACAGCTCTCCTGAAGTTAATCTGCCAGCAAAAACAACCTGCGTGTTGTGTCTGATTCCTTTAGGTCAGAATGAATAGAATTACGGTGATGAAGGACCACCTGGTTTTCAAAAGTGCCCAATAGAACAAGCAATGCATTTTCTGTATCTGCCCAAGAGGAATCACCTAAGTAAGCATCTTCAGATATAAATGAAAAAGGAGAAATAGAGGGAAAAGGTTTCAAAGATTTGCCTAAATCTAAAAAGACTGTGCTAGAAATCACTGCTGCTTGTGACCGAGTCCACTGCGGAATGTCTGCATTGGGTTAACTCCAAAAAAACCTAACTACTTCCACATGCCAGAGCAACAAAATAATCCTGACTCTCTGCCACTCAAATTAATATGAAGCTTTGCTATGGACTTCAATATAAAAGACAACTATAAGAAGCATTTTTAAAAGATCATTTCATTGTAGTTTTGCAACTTACTGCATCTGAGTTGATCTGAGACTAACATTAATATCCATCATCCAGAAACATAAGTAAAATTTGAGCACTCCACAGGATTTGTCTCTTTCCATCCTCTTTATCTAGCTTTCATACTGCTTTACGGAGTCAGCCCCCAAATCACATAACTCCTTATGCAGCCCTTTGTGGAACAGTCCAACATTGTAGTCCACCCATTGTCACAAACGAAATCAGAGAAACAAAGGTATTTTAGATTTATTACATCAGTTCAGTGTCTTAATGAGCATGACCATTTCTTTCCATGATCTATTAATATTTACTTTCCCTATTTACTATCTAGCCTGCAGATACCATTATAAAGATCCCTGTTTACTTGCATCAGCCAGCTACAGTCTTTACAAACCAAGTTTTTCCTTGGCAATCACAAAACATACTCTTCCAGCCTGCAGGAATTTGATTGGGGTTTATTTTTAACAGGGGAAACACTCAGGGTTTTCAGCTTGTGCAAGTGAAGTCCAAATAGTCCCAAGACTGTTTTTGAGAAAGCTAAAACAAACTCCAAAACCCAAAGGTAAATCACAGAGGCAGAGAAAAAACAGGTTATGCCTCTTGTACCAGAGGCTGAACTCAGGTGTATCTTGTGCAAGCTACAGCAGTACAGTGATACTGACATACCATACAGAGATATGGAGAGTCAGATAAGCAGAAGGATAATGACTTTCTGTGCTGGGATGATTATTTTTGTTTGTGTTTTACCTTTAAGGTTCTATCTTTAAGTTACTGGAAGTTGCTCTGGGATTGGAAGCCTGATTCTTTGCATTTTACATAAGCACTGAGACAAATCTTACTTGGTTCTTGTGTGAGCGATCTTGTCAGAGGTTCACAATGCCACCTTTTAGGGTTTGATCCAGTGCCACGTTCTGGCCTTTGCACACAGGACCAGACCTAACAATCAGAGACCCTCTGCATAGCCTCTGAGCTTTGGGTGTCATTTCACTAAATGTGCTATGCATCAGCTTGAATCCAACAATGTTGTGCTTTGGAAGCAATAGCTCTCTGAAATTAAATACATGGAGCTTCTCTTGGAGCGATTCACCCCTGCAATGTGCTGAACTAACCTCAGTTTGAAATCTGTTCATGGGCTTGTTTTACAGACCTGTTAAGAGAAGAGAAAACCCTCTACCTGGGGGTAAAAGCAGCAGCATCTCAGCTGTTACAAGAAGTATAAATAAAGGTGGGCCCCAGAATGTGCTCTAACAGGGAAAGAATGCAAGGCCTGTAACTAATTAGAGCTTAAGGTGTGGTAGGTTAAGCTGTGTTATATAAGAGCACCCACAAACTCTCTGTATGGACAGGGAATTGATGGTGTTAAATACTGAACAAGCACAGAGCAAAAACCTCATCACATCATGAAAGTCACTCCCTACTCCAGAGCATCCTTAAAAATACCATTATCAGAGAGCCAGGGTTATTGCAGTGCTGATATCTAGATCAGATTTAATATACATGATAAAATTCATATTAAATTTAAGTAGAAATTAAAAAAAAAACTGAATCAAGATTTTGTCTTCAATCCTGTCCACTGAGACATGACCCCTCACAGTGACCAAATTAACAACTGGATTACCAATATACAGCTTAAACCAGATTTGAAGCAAATCGTAGAATCATAGAACAGTTAGGGTTGGAAAGGACCTTAAAATCATCAACTTCCAACCCCCCTGCCACGGGCAGGGACACCTCACACTAAACCGTGTCACCCAAGGCTATAGAAGCATAGAATAATTAGGGTTGGAAATCCTGTAGCTCTGTTTGTTTTGCTGAAGAATGAGGAGTAGGAATTGCTATGGTCTTCTATAGTGAATGGTGTGACTGAATTCAGTCAGGAGGTGGATCTGCTGAATCAAAGTGCTGCACAGGGTGACAGCAAAATCAGTTACATTAACTGAGCAACGCTCTCATTAGGGTCTGTGGTTACTGTGTTAGATGTACTAAGACAGAATTTGCTGCTTGTGCTGTAGCACTTACTATTGCTTTAAAAACACCCAATAAAATGACAGAATTTGGAATGCCATTGTCAGATTTTTCCACCATACCCAGATGAAGGTTTACTGTCACACTAATTCCCAGAAACTACAGAACACAGCAATGCCACACAAAGAAACGCTGTGGCAAGAAGCCCACGATGCAGAGCTGGACTTCCCATGCATGCCAGCTGGCAGCCCTGCCCTGTGGAGATGGGCTGTTGTTGAGCAACAGCTGCTCGTGATGTCACTCAAAACCACTCACAGCAGACAGCTTCTCCATCACAGAATGGGAGAAGCCGATGGGGCTCCCACACATTCCTCACCTGTGGAAGCGTGTGCCCTCATGAGCTTTCCCACGCTCACTTGGATAGTGCTTCTCTAACCATTTTCAGACACGTAACAAAAATCTGTAATGTTTCTTTCTAGTAATTCTCTATGGAAAACTGGTGAAAATCATACAAACATCTGGTTTCCAGAAAGTAGACTTTGTGTGGGAATATATGTTAAAAAGGGAACGTGGTCCACTCTCAACTTTCTGGGGCTACTCAATACAGAAAGACAGTATGTTGTCCAGGCTTCAAAAGACTTAGTGGTAGCACTGGCTTAAGGTACAATCTGGCTTACAAAAATGGGCAAAAAAGCTGCAATTTAAACATAATTTTCAATAGAAAAAAAAATGGAAAGGAAAGTTATATTTAAGAGTGTTGTGATTTCTATAAGTCAATAGTTCATGTTAACCAGGCACACTGAGCTCAAACTCCAACCATCCTACCTCAAAAAGATAAACCTGAAATACAGCAAACTGGAGATAGGTGAAAAGAATTACATGCAGAGTTACAAAGTTAAACTAGAGATCAATCTGGGGAGAGACAGACAAGAACATATGATAGGAACTGAGAAAATATGAGATGGAATAAACAAACAGTAATGTAGGTAGTTGATAAACCATTTCTCCTTTTCATAACCTTTTTCTTACGGTGCAGGACAGCAACCTGCATAGGACAACTGATTACATGTTCTTCTGTTCTTCTGGGTTTGTTGACAGAGTATAATGACAAAGTTTCACAGAGAAACAAGAACGTATGAAGAATTAAAATGTGCAGAATCAAGCTCTGTTTAGAAACCCTGCCTGATGTATTAAAGTACCAGCTCTGGCTCAGAACACAGCCAATCTCCGCGGCACCTCTCAAAGCCACTGAAAAGGTGGGATGATGACTGAGAGGGACCTATGATTCCTTCTCTATGTCACTTCTTAAGCATAAGACCCCCAGCAAAAAGTTTCCTCAGCCAGTGAGATCCACTGGACTGGGGCTGGTGCTCTGGGAGAACACAGATTCCCACAGGAGGAAGGAGCAGCTACTCACAGTCCAGAATGACTTGGGCCGCTCGGTAGAGCTGCAGTGCTCGCAGCAGGTCCAGGAGCTGTGGCACTGTCGCCAGCCTCACTCCCCACCACCACATCAGCTCCCTTGTTATGCTGATCCCAGTCTTCTCCATGCACTTGATTTTCCGTAGCTCTGTTTGGTCAGTTATCACATAGGAGGCTATTGGGAAACAAAGGACGGTCCTGTTTAAACTAGAAAATACAAGCAGGTGCAACAGGGAAAGCTAAGGTGTGAGAAACACTTTGCCTTTCCACACTCTCACAATGAAGGATGGCAATAACTGAGCTATATGAACATGAAGAAAGGTTTGTGTAAGTTCAGTTGTGTGCTCATTTGTGGTCCTCGAGGCTGGTGGAGATGCCACCAAAGGTGTCTGTCTGAGTCAACCCCACTCAGCTGACCCACATCTACCTGAAGGAGAGAGGTGTGGAGGCCTGGACTGTGGGAACAAAGATTCCCCCATTCCCACCTCAGATGGCTTTAGAGGACACTGGACATAGTTTTATGCATGCAAAGATAGTGGAAGTGAATCCCACCCTAAGTCAGCAAGTTTAACTGAGGTAAGAGTTCACTCAGTACACAGAGTTAGTGAAGTCTTGAATGAAATTAAGTCATGTTAAATAAGAAAGGGAGGACAACTGAGGAAAGAGTCAGGTCAGAACTGTTTGGACTGAGATACAGAAAAAAAGAATAAAAGCCTCAGGGACTGCATTTTCTATACTTACTAACTGGACATAGCAGGACCAAGAAAAAATGAGGCAGTAAGTATGAGGGAATATACATGAGGTGAACAGAGTAAGAAAAAAATAGGTCATCTAAGCGAGGCAAACGCTGGGAGAAGCAGAAGATAAAGTGCAGAGAAGGGAGTGCTAAAGAGCAGAGGACGAGGGGCGGGAGCCTGGCTGCGCAGAGAAGCCAAGCAAACACACAAGTCAGGAACTCCACCTATTAACCAGCAGTTTCACTTGATCCCAAAACCAGAGTGGTGCATGGGAACTCCCTGTCTACAGGATGTGAGCGCCGGTCAGCAGCTGGGCCAGAGGCCCTGCATGGGGCAGCCGTGTGCCCTGCCAGCACCCCGCATCCTTCCACTGCCCGTGCCAGCCATGCTGCCGCTCTGTGCCTCTATCGCACTCCATCAGCCCACCTCCCCGCACGCCCCTCTCACCGAACCGCATCCAGTCATAGTCGCTCAGGCAGTCCATCTTCTGGCAGAAGTCCTCCAGCACCCAGGCAGGCATGCTGTGGATGTACAGCACCGGGGGGGAGCCCCCTTTCAGGGCCAGGGGTGGCTGCTGCAGGGTCATTGCTTCGCAGTCCCTTTCCGGAGCGTCCTCTGTCCCCACCGTGACCATCAGCCGCGGCTACACATGGTGCGTACCCAGAGCAAGGACGCTCACCACTCTTTGCCGCCTGTGGGTTGTGGAGGGTTGATTTTCTCCAAACGCTTCCTCTTCTCAAAGGGGCTGTCCTTCACAGCCAGTCCCCACCCCACCAGACTCACTCTTTGCTGGCGGAAGAGCCGAGCGACATGGGCAAGCATTTCTTGGCAGGGTCAGACCGCGCTCCTGCTTCCTGCTCTGGCTGACGTCAGGCCCCAAATGCAAATCAGATTTTCCTTTCCATTGAGTGCTGATTGCTCCAGCCCGATTGCCAAATGCCAAGCTTCACGGGATGGATGTGAAAGGTGCTTTCCTGCCTGTTACGCACAGCTGGTATTGCCAACAGGCTGGGCAATGGCTGCTCACAGTGAGGGCTGGTAGGTTTGGCTGCTCAGCCCAGGCATTGGCCACATTTCCAGGGCAATCCGCTACTGGCTTGGTCACCTGTGTGGGTATAGGTATGTCTGTGTGTCTAAACACAGATCCTCCCCAAGAGCTGCACCAACTGTGCTCCCACTGCACTGGATGCTGTGTAACTGGGGATAGAGGAAGTTTCTAATATCCCACAAGATCTAAGCAAGGAAAGTGTACCAGCAGGAGGGCAGTAAAAACCTCTGTCAGCAAATACAGAGCAGTGATGCCTCTGCCTAACTGCTGCCAAGCTTTTGCACTCATGACAGCGTATAAGGTTTCACTTACCGTAATATGTAGTACCGTCGCAGATGCAGGATGTGAGAAGCGGTCATCTGGCCAGGTCTTGCTACCGGAGGATTAGGTTTAAAATGTGCTCTTAAAGTCAGTAATTTTTCTGAATTTATAGGTTTTCCTTTTTTTTTGTATTGAAGCTGCTTTTTATAAACATTTGTAATGGCTTTGCCAGGGTAAATGCTATAGATACTGCCGGCAAAACCACCTACTTGCACAGCCTTACAGCAGTACCTCCGCCAGCATGGGACAGTTCACCAAACACAACTGTGACCCATTCCTCTTCCTGTTCTTTCCATTCATGTTCAGCTCTAGGTCTTTTTGTATTTACTGCAAACAGTACTGTAAGTTTAGAGAGCTTTTAACTTACTATTTCTTTATAATCTGCTCATATTTCACAGCAGAGCTAACTCTTGTTTTCAGGATCAAACTTTCACACTTTGGCAATTTTCCATACTTCTTACCACAGACATCACAAGCCTTTCAAGTACCATTAAAGTAACAATTTCTTACCCCCCCTGTGACAAGGAAAAGCTGAAAAATGTGATACTAATGTAGCTACAAGGTCAAAAGACAGGGGAAAAAAATTATCTAAATTGTGTAACTTAAAAGACCACAATTCAAAGATTCCTTGGGACCTCCCTGTTTTAGCAGCAGCACTATTTCAATAATAACAGCTGAATTTAGGGGGAGTTCCCCTCCTTTTCCCTGCTTAGTGTCCTTCTGACACACAGCCGTGGGAAAATGATCAGAGCATCTCTGAAAGTCATGCAAGATGAGATTGAAATGTCTGTTGGAAAGAGGAGGAAGAGAAGACTCTTCTTTCCCTTGGGTACTGGAAAGAAACTGAAATGTTCTGGACTATTTGCCTCATAGGAGAACAAGGGGAAAGAGCACATTCACAAAGCATGTGGCTTCCGTTTTGCACTAATGAAGGGTTTTACAAAAGGAAGTGAAATTTACTTTTTCACACGCAGACTGGAATGATCTCACACACTCCTGCTCTTCAACCTCCACTTGCAAATAATGAGGCATTAATTAAGCAGGACTCTGCACCATGTGTGCCCTCCTTGAGCCCCCAGGCACTAAACCAACTTGTTTGTGGTGTTTTGCACCTTCAGCTGTTACCCACCACTTCCTTCAGCAGCTCATCCCCACCACCATTGCGTTTGAGCTGGAGCACAGCCGGGCCCTTACCTCTGCTGCTCCCTGCCTGCCAAGGAGACACCAACACGACTCCAACTGAAAACTACCCAAGTTTGTAATGCACTTGTCACAACCAAATGGCAACTTTCACTCATCACTAATCCAGCTGAGTAATTACTAGGAGGCTCCATTTCCCATCTATTAGAACCAGCTGGCTTTATTTTCTCATGTTTTCTTATTCTGACCCAAAGGAGCAGTCCAAAAATACACTTTCTTGCATATGCTGAGCATTTCTCCATGTTTACCTAGAACATCTGGGTTCGCTCTCTGGTTTTTTAAACATTTTATAAATAGGAGTTCTTTAATGACCAAACCTTTCTAGTATAGCATTTATGCACCTGCTTTAACAATTCTAATTGAACAGGCTTTTATGTCAACTACTTTCTTGTATCTGTCAGTGCTCTGCACTTTGAATAAATACTGAAGCCATTTGTTTGGCTGAAGAATGAAAACCAAATGATACCAAAAATGCTAGGAGCTATTCCATTCCGACAACAACCAACATGTGATCAAATTGGGGTTTTGCTAGAATGCCTCTGGGTAACAAATATAAAGACATACAGCTGGGCTGATGTTATTACTGAACTAATCCATGTCAGGGTCTGTGAGCATTTGGTAATTTGACTAGCCCACATAAATGAAGGTGTTATTTAACATGCTCACAATTACTGCCATGTTGGTTAAAGACAAAACAAAACCCCCACGACCTGTAACACTACTGTCAGACTGTGGCACAAGAGTCAAATGGAACATCAGATGTTACTCAATGTGCTGTGAAAACAAAACCTTGTCACCTGTTTGTGAGAGTAAAGTGCTGCTCATCTTAGAGAGGAAGTTGCTAAGCTTTAAACCTGACCTATGGGGCGTGGGGGGTAGTATCCCATGACTTGTCAAGAGAAAAAAATCAACACTCAGAACACAACTGAAAGCTAAAATTAGCTACGTATTCACAGAATTCATACCACAAGAAAACATACCCACATTGCAAGAAAACAACCATGGGAGGAATAGGGAAGGCAGACACATGAACAGCCTTCTGCCTCAGACTTTGTATGTGTGTTCAGTCCCTTCCTCTCCCAAACTTCTGGCATAACTTTGGAATACTCAATTTCATCTGCAAAATGGAAATAGTATTTCTATTGTTATCTTGTCTCGGGAAACTAAGATTTCAAGCATGGATTGCCTCTTGCTATACCTTAAGCAAACCATTTAACTAAATGTAAAGTTCAGCAAAGGCAGGATACTCCTATGACCAATGAGATCAGGAGGTAGTTTCATGGGTTTTGGCAAGTCACAATTATATAAGTATGCTTTTCTACCTGCCAATATGCAGGAATCCAAGCAATCTGATCCAAAAGCAGTCAAACATTACACTAGGAAAGCATCACTGACTGGCTGTGTACTGGAGGAAGTCACAGACTAATGGAATAAATTTAAATTATTCTGCAAAGCAACACAGGAGATCATAGACCCCACACAAATCAGGAACACACAGGAGGCTTGTGATACATACAGATCTGTAAAACCTAATACCTACTACAGTAAAAGAAAAATTAGAGTTGAGCAACCAGTTTTCTGCATCAGTTTGGCTGTGCTGTCACAGTAACCATAACACAGAGTAGCGTAAGGACATCAGGAGAGAAACTCCTCTATGCAGGACCCCACCTGTAAGAGCACTCAAGGGCTTCCAGGAGCCGGGTGACATCCTGCTGTCTGCTCTCAATGCCTGCACGGGCAGATCTGCCAAAGGTGGTGAATTGCACAAACTGTTGTGTAGCTACATTTGTGCACAGGCACTGCCTGAAGCTGTGCTAAGTTCTCAGTGTTAGCCACCACTCAGTCTCACAGCTACAGGCGGCTGCACAGTTTGTAAACTCAGTCCAAGACTATCTGTCACTGATTAGCTACGACTTTCAGGAGTATCACAGGAATACAAGAATAAAGACCCAAACACCGTGAGGTTGTGCGAAAGAATCAAGAGTAAAACAGCATGGATTTACACTTTTAGGATAAAGATCAATTCATACACTTCAAATATGTAAGAAAAGACAAGTCTACAAAAAAGGGGAGACATTTCATACTTACAGAACATGTCGACAGTCTCAGTTTTACAGCTGTGTTTCTTAGAATGTATAACTGGAAAGAAACATGCGTCATAGAAATAACCTGCTGTTATCTTCTACCAATCTGCTTCTAACAGTGAACAGCACTGCATCTGTTATTTGGTGGATAATTCATGTATTTGTTAAAAACTACACTACTTGGAATGATGTGTGTATGTTCACACAAATACACATCCTAATTGAGGCATGAGGGAACAGAACATTGGTAAGGAAATGTTTTCCCTGCTTATCTAGCCTGTAATAAAGCATAAAGCATGGATCTGTGAGACAGACCTAGCAACAGGCCCATCGGAACTGAGATGCGGTTTGCTATCTGCTCCTTAGGAGACACCAGCAGCTCAAGTGGTCCCTGCTCCCCTGCAAAGGCCTCCCAACTACTGGACTACTGCATTGCCACAGGAAAAGGCAGGATCAAAGCATCTACTGTCTGTGAGCACAACCTGTAATGGGAAGCTGCTGCAGAGGAGAAAAGTGTCCCTGAACTAGGACCCCAGAACTAAGTCTACATGGCTGACTAGGTTGATGACCTTGAGATCCAAGCATGAAGGCTAAGTAAGGCATCCAAGGTACACAATCTGTGTAAAAATGCATCAGCCTGAGTGGACACAACATGGGCTAACACATGTAAAGTCAAAAGGTAGGAAAACCCCCAAGCATTTACACGTGTCAACTTTCCACCAGCATGATGTTTCGGTGTTTCAGGTCAGGTCCCAAGAAGGGGTGTTTGAAACCCTCCTGTACACAGACACCCCCCACGCTTGGTTGGTCACAGGCAAAATCTAGGCCACGTGTGAGAGTGAAATTCCATTGAATGCAAATTATTCAAATGAAAATGGTGTGGGTCTGCCACTTACAATCATTAGAGTCCGAATTAATCTTTAGTGCAATTTACTGCCTAATACAATGATAGCTAATCTGTATGCTCCAAACAGATGACCTGATTGTACGTCCCTGTGTGGTGTTCTGATGCAGTCCAAACAGAACTTCTGAGCTTCCTCCTCCAGAATTGCTGGTTTGTGACATGCATAATGAACCATCAGGAACCTGGCATGCGTCTATGCACTGTTTAGTCTTTGGGAGCAGACTTACCAAGTTAACTGAGTTCATGTCTCAGAACACAAAATACAGACAACAGCTCTTGGCATGTTTGGTGGCATGCTCCCTGCTTAACTCTGTGGTTTGCTATTTGAATGGTCTGCAGTAACCATGTTATTCCAGAACTCCATTCCTCAGTATTTCACTTCTCTCCAGAGAAAGCCGCTGAAGATCCTTCTTCACATCAGGATGATCTTCCAGCTCTTCATATAACGATCGAACAATGTCCAGTTTCCTGTAGTCCACTGGTTTGACCAGACTGCGAACAACCTGGAGACACCGCTCTTTCAGGGTGAACACTGCAGTTAAACACAAACACAGCCTCATCACAGCGGTGCTCGTTAGCTGCTGCCTCCAACACAGACAGTACTTCTGCAAGTACATGACCCCAAAACGTGGCATGCTACACCAGTGTGAAGAATTTGTTTCCTGTGGCAAGGCACAGTATAAAACCCATCACAGACCTCTTTAAAAACAGCCCTATTAACACCACAGCTCTGTCAAGAAATCCTCACTCTATATTTGAGGCAGCCCTTATATGAGGTCCCCATTTCTCACTAGACCCTGATGCCCAAAGAGACCAAATTCACAGCCCACCCATCCCCATAGCATGCATAATCCCTCTTCACTTACCTGGCAGCGTGATGTCTGCTTTATTCATGTTGGGAGCTGCTATGAACAGCTCCTGCTGGTTGACAAGGAGCCCATCGTTTGTCCCTGCATCCCGAAACAGCCACAAATGACCTGGGAGAAGAGGAAGTGAAAAAAGCGGCCTTATGGTGCTTTTTAATGAGTGGTTCGAGTGGTACTGACCCAAACTGCTCTCCAGCTGCGCTCTTTGCTTACAGGCAATCACCGCAGCTCTGCTCACCTGCGTGACTGGGCGGCACGGAGGAGGGAGAAGATGAAGACAGGAAATGAGAGCGGTGCGGCCTCCGGAGCCTAACCGAGAGGCCCGGTGGCGGAGCACAGGCCCCGCTCCCCGACCAGCCGCAGCTGCTATATCTGACCCCAAACACCCAAAGGGAAGCCCGACGGAGCCCCCTCCACCAGCCCCCCGAGTACCGCCCGTCCTCAATCAAGCCCCGTCCCTCCTCGCCTCACGCACCCCGGTAGCTGTGCATGACCCGCCCGGTGCGCGGTTGCAGGACCGGGTAATGGCGGGGCTTGCCGTCGAAATCCACCCACACCGGGAGGACGGAGCGCGGGCTGCGGTTGTTGAAGACGACCTTGGAGAGCTCACGGGTGTTAACGGAGCGCAAGCACGGCCCAACGCCCGCCACCGGCACCGGCGGCGCCATCATCGCGTCCGTTCTCCGTCGCGGCCGCGCTGGTTATCGACGCTCGGACACCCGCATCACCGTTATCACACACAACGATGTAGTAACAAAGGGCGTAAAAGCACACGGTAAAGACATGCCTCCTATGGAAAAACCTGAGAAACTTTAATGGTTGTTAATTCGCCTCTAAACACAACGAGCGTGAACGGTTTTAACTCCGCGTTCCGAGCCAAGGAAGAGGCTTGAGAAATCACAGCACGTTTACAAGAGGAAAAAATATTTGCAACTTCCAAGTTATTCAACAGGTGAGATTTTGGTAATTATTGTGGCACTTCAATCACCTCAAATTGAAACATAATGCCACCTGCATGTGCCCGCAGCAGACACTGAAACTTGCCAACAGAACTGCTAAACATTCTCCAGTAGTAACTATAGTTTGCTAAGGCTGTGTGTGTGTGCTCCCTCACCCATGGCACTGGTATATTAAAAGATGGATGAGATGTTTACTAATAGCTAGCACTAAGTTGAGGTAACAGGCATGAAAAACAGTAGCATCAGCATCCTGTTTGCTAATTGGTGCCTGCTTATCAGACCATAACGAAACAAGACAGTGGTTTATTATCTTAGTGTACATTTGGGCAACTGTATAAACTACAAAACTTTAATCTGGAAAAATCCTACATTAAAGAGACACTACCTATACACCCTTCGAGGCTTATAACCCTTCGAGTAGTCTTATTAGTCACTTTCAGATACATATACAATTTCTACAGTTTGGGAAATAAATTAACCATTACCTCCAAAGCTGCCTCAACATGTTTTCTACTGTAAGCAGAGGAAATAAACATTGAACTGAAAACTAAACTGAAAATGGTAGAGAAAACTCAGGCAAAGGAAAGCATTACTAATTCCACCACAGAATTTCACCACTTTTGGGTGGTGGGGAGTAAAGAGGTGATTTAAATAACAAGGTTTCAGAACAGAGTACAAGCAGTAGCTCTGAAGTTGATCCCTGGTTTAGTATTCGTGTTACGCAATTCTACACAGGTTGTTTGGGTTTTTATTTAGGAAATGACAGGTCTATGCTCTTGGATGTCTGCTTTGCCAAACTGCAATTCAACAAGTTCTGGAGGTGTCCCTTCTTCTGTGCAGGTTACCAGAACGATCATTTGTCTTCTGCTCTTTCCCAGGTGCGCCTCAGGAGGTACACTGAAGCGTGAAGGCCCCCGACGTTCACCCATAAAGTCTGAGCTCTGCGCCAGATGTGGCCCAGTCGTGACAAGGCCTACAAGGCAAACACACAGCCAAAGAGTAGTGGTGGCTTCCAGACAAGTGCAAATTTGCTTTAAATTATTTTTTATTATTCTAAATCGTACCTGAGCAAAATGTCAAATGACTTTTCAGGTCCAAAACTGTGTTAAATGTTACTAATTATTGCTCTAAAAATAAATCACCTTCGGTCATAAAGATAGCTTTCAATTTTTCTTCAATGTATTTCTAACTGTAAGCAGGTTTGATTTTATTTCACAGAACATACCTTGGCAAAGCATTTCTTGTCCTGTGTAAGCAGCACAGCCCTGCCTGTCCCTGGTGTGCAGATCCGGCCCATCTCCATCAAGCAGGCTGGATACAGATCCCAGTTCTTCTTCTTGGACCCGATTCTGCAACATAAATTAAGATTCCCTTTGTGATCACTGAAGAACAGTTAAGTGCTCTTGGTCTTTCACACATGGATTAGCTCATTCAGGACTATGCTTACTATTAATTTCAACCTCAATTTTTAATATAAAGTATATAATACTTTTCAATTAGCTAAATAACTAAGTAGGGAGAATCCTGGACAGGCAAGCATATGCAGCAGCAGCAGCTCAGCACAGCACCTTTACCAGCGATACCTCACCTCTTTCCAAACGGCATGTCTGACACAATAACGTCCACAGATCCAGTCCGCAAAGGAAGATTGCAAATATCCCACTGGATGATGTCTAAGGGTATGCCCGGGGAAGCATTGCTGTGAGTGCAAAGATGGTTATCTCAGACACGGTTTACAGAGAGTATTTTTAGATTTAGGAGGTCTATAATGTGGGCCAAAAGAACAAATGGGAAAATACAAACAAGACAGACAAATGCATGAATGCAAAATGGATTTCTCTGCACACAGTACTACAGGAAAAGAAAATCACTTCTCTCTTTGTACTTCTCACCTTTCTTTATTCTCATTTTTCTTTAGTAAAGAACTGATGTTGTTTGCTGCTCTCTTTACAGCTTGGGGGTTATTATCACCAGCGATGTGGTAGCAGTTAGGCCATTCCATAGCTCCCTGTGGGGAAACACTGAAAATAAGCAACACTAGCATCAAAACTGCTGAATTTAAAACAAAACAAACAGAAAAATCACTCACACACAACAGAACATAAAGCAACTGGAGGTGGATGTCAGTGATTTTAAAATCCTGTCTCTAAGTATTTTGAATCTTAAAATTTTAAAGTACTTTCAGATCTAGTTTCTTCCTGCTACAGGTCTAGGAAGCAAATTAACATCCCTTACAAAAAGTGCACCTGTTTAAAAGCTGCCGAGACACTTCTGTAGTTCACTGCTCAGTTATTAACAAAGGAACTTACACATACCATTCAGCTACAGATACTGTCATGTTTCAGAAGTTATAAAATAAAGGAGGAATCACCTCTATTGGTATTGCACCTGTACCACACATAGGATCAATTATGATGTCCGTCGGCTGTGGATCACAGAGCCTAAGGAACAGAAGAAAAGATGCGGTGAGAAGTCTTAAAAACATGAATCTCTGTCAGGAAGAAAAATGGAGCTATTTCAATCACTCTGATTCCAACAAAAAAACCTTCTATGTGATTCCTTCCCCCCTTCATTAATTACCGTTTTATAAACAGCAGTACAGAGAAATACTTGCAAGCATGTGATACCGAATTCTGCTCCCTAACACAGCAAACATTTGCTTAGCTGGAAAACATCAACTGGCAATTACAAAGCACACTGCTTCAGCAACTATGCTTATTTTCTTTCTTTCTTTAAGAATTAACAGAAAAGGCTTTTCAAGAAGGGGTGGGTGGACAAAGGATCTAATTTCCAAAACAAAATGACTTGTTAACTGAGAAAAGTACAATACTATGCAATTGCACTGACCTAAGCATGCCATAAGCGAGAGTTGAACGCAGAGTTGTGGGTCCAAAATGTGTAATATTCCGTCTGTGAAGACTCTCTTCTGTTAACGCAATACCCACAACTACTTCATTATTGTGAATATTCAGAAGAACCTAGAGAAAAAAAGCTTGAGCTAAATTCCAGGAGTAAACAGAAGTTATCCACAGTACGACTGGTAAATATGAGACTCGGAAGTGGCAATTTAAAAAACACGAACTACACATAAAAGAGCACTCCTTGAAGAAAAGCAATGCACTGTTTTATGGCAACAACAGACAACATTCTGGAGAGCATTCACACATTTGCTCATTCACACAGAACCTTTTATACAAGAGTTCAGAAACTGCTATAACCATGATGCTGGTTTTTTGAAAGTTGTGATTTATAAGTACAAGGGAGAAGCTGGGTCCTGCAAGTCACAGTGAAGCATCTGCAAAGCAGCAATCAAATCATATTTCTAGTACCCCCCACTGTATTAATCTGGAAGGTGAAAAACTTGCTCTAGAGCAGTGGGCCACCTCTTCAAATACCTGCAAGAAAAAATTGGGGTTTCTGTCCCTCAAAACCAGTGGATCAGTCCTCACCTAACTTCTGTCTTCCCTATGAAAAGGAGTAGATACTGGACAGTTAACATTAACCGTTTCTGCCCCCTCACCCATAAACTACAGCTTCCAGATAGTGTATCTTCTGTTAACTTACACCCATACAAAACAGCAGATTAAGGAAAGAGTCACTGAGGGTGAAAGTAAAGCAGAAAGCACTTATGTTGTATTTAAACATGAGTAAGACCAAATGCTAGAGGAGGAAGCAACACTTGGTACTCAAGCTTTTGCTGCAATTGAGGGAGAGGGGAAAGGTTTTGGGCACCAACGTGGGTGATGTTAGTCAGCTAACTCAAGAAGACAACAGCATTTGCAGAGGAAAAGAGGGATACAAAGAAGCGGACATGTGCGGGGGCACATTGGGCCAACAAAAGGGATCACTATGATGGATGGCCAAGGCAAGTGGTAGGATGTCAGGACACACATGATGTGCCCATAAAATAAGTGCCTCTGAGGAGGCCATGACTTCAGCATTTCAATTTTCAGTTTCAGAGCCATCTGGAGGTCTTTATGCACCAGAAGTAAGAGTTTTTACAACAAAAATGCAGCTATTTCTAAGGCACAACACTGTACCTCCACATCAAAGTTAGTCATGTCAGCTTTCCACTGGAAGTGCTCCTGCACAGCTCCACCGAAGTCTCTTGCAGCCTCATTTGAGGTAAAACTGTGCTTGTCTCCTGCTCTGTTGCATGTCACACGGAACTTCAACACCTTTGTGTCTCCACTGCTCGTCCTGCTGTCATCAGCCTTGGTTTCAGTCCCAGTACCTGCCTGCAATTCATCTTTAGCATCTGATTGTTCGTTGTTACCCTCCTCCTCCTCTTCCTCATTTTGGGATGCCACTTCTGGTGTCTTTTCTGTATCCTGGCCATCAGTGGGTTCCACACCTCCAGTGTCTTGGGCACAGTCCTCCTCTTTCTTGATGTCCTTTTGATCCGCTTCTTTCTCTTCTCCATCATTATTCAGCTTCTCTTTCCTCACAGTACTCTGCAGATTGTGTTTTCTGCGTTTTGTCTTTTTCTTTTTTAAGCTGTTGTTCAGCTCCCAAACTTTCAACGGATTAGTCCAGGGCAGCTTTTTAACCAAATCTTCCAAATCCTTTAAAGCATCTTCCTTTAACAGACAAAAAAGTTGTGCTTTACAGTCAGTCCACCCCTTCAGAAGCTACCATTTTTCAATAAGTCTCTCAAACTAGTTTCCTAACCACATGCTCACTACACTTAAGCAAAGCTTACAGATTTTTGTGCTACTTATGGCATAATGACACTGAATGACACAGAACTCATAACATAACATAACTGTGTCTTGTCGAATAAACACCTAACACTAATGAATAAACATAACTGTGTCTTGTCGAATAAACACCTAACACCTAAACGAAGTGATACTTCATTGTCCTGTGTCTATGTGACCTACAAGCATGGCATTAGCTTTCATCCCAGATTTTGTCCATGTAACATATTTAACTGAAGAAATGATGTTAAGACAGCATGACCATGCTTCTGTTTGACAGATCAGCAAAGAGGAATCTGGATAACACCACAAACAACCCCCCACCTTGTTCACAAAACAGAACACTTTCTGCAACTAGTGCTACATTAAAAAAACCCACGACAAACCCCAGAACCAGTTGAGGGATGAGCAGTAACTCACCTTGGTTTCTTTAAATTGATAGTCTTTGAACTCCTGAACAACAGCAAACAAGTTATCCACTGACCTTAGGCGACGGACCTGGAAGAAACGAGAAAGCGCGGCGCACGTTACGGACCAATCCTGCGGAGGGGGCTGTGCTTGCCGCCGTTAACCGGGTACCTTACGGCCCCCGTTCAGGGACAGTGCTCTTCCACTCCGCCTCGGGAGCGGGGTGCCCGGCTCAGTGTGGACCGGGCCCTGCCGCTGCCCACCGCCACAGCCGAGAGTGCGGCACGACCGCCCCGGCAGCGGGAAGGAGCGGACCTGCGGCAGGCTCTGGGCCGGGACCTCGAAGTAGATCTTCCCGCGGTCCCTGCTGATGCGGGAGGCCGAGCCCAGCTTCTCCTGCACCTCCTCGGCCGCCATCTGCTCGAACCCGGTGGGCACGGTGGCGCCGATAACGGCCGCCAGCTCCGCGCCCTCCCCAGCACCGAAACCCGGCGAACCCGCATGGCCGCCCGCCTCCGCCATGTCCCGGCGCCGAGGGACCGCGGAGCAAGACCGGACCGGATTTGACCGGACCGGATTTAACCGGACACTCCCACCGCCCAACCGGCGCCGCCACCGGCACACACTGCACCACGCCGCCGCCGCCCGCCCCATCCGCTTCCGGGCCGCGCACCGGCCAGCAAGCCGCAAAGCGACGGCGCCCCCTGCTGCCCGGCGGCTCCATTCGCGGGGAGTCGGGGCGCTCGGCGGGGCGGCCGCTCGGTACCGGCTCTGCGGTCGGCAGCGGCACGGCCGGGAGAGCCCTCTGCCTCCGGGTGTGAGACCGTGGGTGAGCGCTGCCTGGTTTCCCCGTGTCATAACAGTACCGAATTCCCTGGATCTAAGGGATGCTGCTCTGGGGATGTGTCTGACACCGGAAATGATTTGTAAATAAGAACCTAACCGCTATACGGGTTTGTTCAGGAGGCACAGCCACTCTAAGTATCTTCATAACCACGGCTGCATCAGTGTGGCCAAGTATGAACTGCATGAAACCGAAGGAGCACTGTTGTCCGTCCTCTCATCTCTGCTCTGAGATTCAGAGCAGCCCTGCAGAGAAGGACTTGGGGGTGGTGGTCGATGAGAAAATGAACATGAGCCGGCTGCAGTG
>JBCJKH010052847.1:125057-159534 GCA_039877255.1 Loriculus beryllinus | reverse complement strand
GGTTGTTCAGCCTGGAGAAGGGTCAGGGGAGACTTTATAACAGCCTTCTGGTACCTAAAGAGGGTCTACGAGAAAGGTGAAGATGGACTTTTTACAAGGGCATGTAGTGATAGGCCAAGGGGGAATGGCTGTAAACTGACAGAAAAGAGATTTAGATTAGGTATTAGTATGAAGTTTTTCAATATGAGGGTGATAAGGCACTGGCACAGGTTGCTCAGATAAGTTGTGGATCTTCCATCCCAAAAAGTGTTCAAGGCCAGGTTGGATGGGGCTTGGAGCAACCTGGTCTAGTGGAAAATGTGGCAGAGGGTTGGAAGCAGATGATCTTTAAGATCCCTTCTGACTCAAACCAGTCTATAATTCTATGAATATATATCACAGTAAGATAGCAGGGAATTATCACACTCGAGGTAAGAGACACAACCAAGCAAACCAGCCAGGTTGTTCCTTTTGGGGGAATTTTTCTAGTCTATCTTCTTCGGAAGCACTTAATTTTAACCATAAATCTAAGGAGAAATAGAGAAATACGTCTATATCCTCTCACTTCTCTTGGCAAGAAACAAAATGATCGCACAATGGAACAGCACAGCAATACTTGACATTTCCCTAACAGTCTCCTCTGACCATGCGTCTCTCTGTATGCATTGTCCTCATGCATATTTAGGCCCAGACAACAGCTTGAGGCTTGGCAGAAAGCAGCGTTATCAGCCTGAAATGCCGTGCACGCCCTGAGCCCCTAAGTCTCCCATGGCAGCCACACCACCAGCAGATAGGCCTTGGCAGAGCAGTTACAGAAGGGTTTCTCTCCTCGCCTCGGCTCAGCAGGAGAGCAGCACCCTGATAGAAAGACAGCCACTCTGCAGCTCGGGCCAGGCCCCGGGGGGCCTTCTTCTCTATATCCATATCCCGCTGCGTTCGGCGGACAGCGCCCGCCGCTTTCCAGGCTCCCACTGCAGTAGGTGGATCCCTGGGAGGCGCTAACCCCCTTCCCTCCTCCTTCCCTCCCTCCCTTCGCGACTGAGGCGGCGGCTGAGCGCGGCGGCATCTTCTCTTGTCTCATTGGAGGGAGGAGCCGCCGCCGCCCGCGGGGAAGGTAAGCTACGGAGAGGGGGGGTCCCCGCCGCCGCCACTGCCCTCCCAGCGGCCCCGTCCCGCAGCAGGGCCCTGCGCGCCCCCCGGCCGAGGGCAACGCAGGCACTACAGCGGCGGCGAACACCGTTACGCCGCGCTCCGGAGGACGTGCCCGCCCCGTCCCGCCCAGCGCCGCCACGTCGCTGTGGGTGTGGCGGGCCCGGGGCCTGTGGTGGTTCGCAGTCGAAGCTGAGCGGTGGGTGGGTGCTGGGTTTACGTTGTGAGGCTGCCCTGCGGATACCCCGCCGCGGCTGGGTGTGAGGGGGGAGCCGTGCTGAGGCCTGTGCTGGGTGTTCCCCGGGGTCGTGTTTACCGGGCACCCCGTTTATAAATGGCTGGTAGCAGAGAACGAGTGCTTGGGGAAACAAGGGTTGTTAATGTCAGGGAGATGGGAGGGTTGCATTGTGTTCCCTTGTGGAGATGAGATTTACGGGAGTGGTGAACACAGCTGTAGATTGTGCGCCGTCAGGAACCATTTGGGCTGAATTAATGTTGAAGGATGTGGAAGCAGACAGGGGGTAAACGAAACACAAAGAATAATGACCCTGCTTGAATGTGCAGCGGGAGAGCCGATCCTGTCCAATATGAGAAATAGATGTGACACTTACAGGGGATGTGAATGATGTGATGGACTGTAAAGTAACAGGAAAAGATTGTATGGGTAAAAAAAAGAGTCCAAGTGTATCATTGCTTTGAGAAAGGAAAATTACTGGAGGTTTTGATGGTGTCTGCATAGAACACAAGAGTTGGAGTCAGATGAGAATATTGATTACTGAGAGGAGTTACGTCACAAGTGCATTTCTTTTGTAGATACAGATACAGATAACAGCATCATATGGTAAGGGCTTGTAGCAATCCAGTTGTTCTTACACACAGTTGCTGTAAGCTTACCAAATAAGCATTGAATTGCTTTAGACTTGCTCTCAGTAAGCAGTGTGAAAAGTAGAGGGCTAAATGGAGACAGGATTGAGATGCTCGGTTTTACAAGGACAACTAAAAACTCAAGAGGATTAGTTAGTGATGTATGTTTGTACAGACATCCTGAGGGCCATAGAAGGAAAGGAGGAATGGAATTGTTTTATGCCAAACCTAGAATCTATTGTGAATTTATGTTAAAAAAAAAAAAAAGAGAAAAGATCTATTGTAAAGAACTTTTACCCTGATGAAAAAGGAGTTTAGGAATAAAGGCTAGAAAAGGGATGGAAAAGCAAAGTATAAGAGATAAAATGCAGTTCTAAGGTGGGAATTGACAAAAGTAATTCTGAGTTAGTTATAGACAGTTGTTTTTTAAAGCTGCTTTAACCATGTAAGTAAAAAGTAGAAGTAAGACTGAGTGATAAAGTTGAGGTAAAATAACCTTGGCAGCATTATGCATATGATTTGTTGCAGTTTGGATGAGGCTGTTGCAGTGGGTAGGTTTAATATTGAATGCTTAAACTTATACCATAAAGATTAATATTTTGTCTCTTGTTTTTTTTAAGAGTTGGGAAACCTCTGTGTGTTACATCTAATCCAGTGCTCTTGCCACTGATCATTAGGCTGTTCCAGTATCAGAAGACTGTTAAAGAAATCCTCAAACAGAGAGTTGCCACATCTGCTCACAGAGGAAGTGGGCTAACTTTTCTTTATATTCTATTTACTATTGTATCTCTCGCTTCTTAACATAAAGTATCTTCTTATGCAGACACCTATAACTATAAAAAATTAAACTACCATGTTTCTCAGTCCAAGTATAGAATATGTGTTGTGTGTATGTAATTTATTTATTTATTTATTTACTTATTTTTTAGATCCATATTGATATATGTGTTTGATGTATATACCTAGGCAAATTCTGACTTGCATCAGGGTAGGAATGCATCGTCCTCCCACCTGCCTAGGCATTTCATGCTGGCTTTGTGGGAGGTGCTCTGGCAAGTGCCTGATGTTACAGGGACACATAGCCACAGCCAGATTCATGCTGTAACCATGCTAGACATCACCTTGAAAAACCTCATCTCTTGGTGACCCATCATGTAGTGCTCTTAGCTGTAGGCAAGAGCCCTTATCATGGACCAAATCTTCTATGTGCTGGAAAGCTGGGCTAAACTGAAGCAAGCAAGGAATGTAGAAAAAAGCAGATGTGCTTTGATAATGCTTACGTTTAGTTCTTTTACTAAGGCTTAGAATGTTTTAGAAGATACATTTTATAAATTAAGGATTTAGTCCAAATGAGGCTAGAATGACCTTCCTTGGACATCTAAGGAAATAATTAAAGGTTAGAACTTGTACAAGCTATGTATGTTTTTTCTAGCTAGAGCAGACTGATATCAAAGATCCAACAGCTGGACCTGGTGCATGGTTCAGTGTTTGGCTCACTGCAGAGCATCACGTAACTGCAGACTGCTAACAATATAGGGTAGGTCAGATCAACTTAGAGGGGGCGTAACAAAATGAGTGCATTTGCATACTGGTTATCTGTTAATGCAGTACAGTATTTAGAATTACACAGTAACAGAAGGGTTCTTCCCAAACATACTGTTCCTATGGCATTGAACGGATGTCCAGTCAGGTTCCCGCACGCAGGTGGGATTCTTGAAGTTTATAAAAATGTAATAGCTCAGTCTTTCACATATTTATTGCCTTATTTGGACTTATTTTGCTCTATTACACATGGTTAATATTTTTAATAAACTTCTTTTAAGACCAGATCTTTGGAATACTTTTGTCTCCCTAAAGCTGGTTCCTTGAATTCTCATGTCAGAAGGTCATATGAAGGAGTAGTATAAGTTTCAATTCTACCAAATAAATTTTATGGTAAATTAAATTTTATGTAGCATTTAAAATCAACAAGAGCTAACAAGTGCATCAGCTGTATTTTATTATGTTTGTGTGTATGCATGGATTACAGGAACCTGAGTGTGTTTAGAGTTTGTCTAACAATTCAGTAAAGAGAAAGAGCTTTTCAAGTTAATTTTCTGAAAATCTGGGATCAGCCACATTAAAAAATGCAAAAAATGTTTTTCTTCAGCAGCTCAGGTTAGAGTTGGGTTACATTAGATTACATTAGCTTAGATTTAGATGCAGGAATGACATCCTGTTCCCAAGAGACTGTCTAAAAAAGTGTTTGATAATTTTAATACCCTTCAAGGTATGGAGATAATGCTTATTATTTTTTTTTCTTTTACTGCAGAAGTAAGCCACTAATTATGTGCAAATGACTCCAGCTTCCTCCTGTAAGGCTTTGCAGCACTAAAGGTAGTTGTTGCTTTGTTTCCATGATCTGAAACACTTGATTGCCTTCCAAAGGTATTTTTGAGCTTTTGTATAAGAAGTATAAATATTTTTAAGTAAAAATATTTTTTATCAACATCTTCCTATCAGGCATTTGTAGCTGCTGACCTTGACATTTCAGTAAGTCTATTAGAGGTATAATTTTGATATAAGCTTAATTACTCTTTTCTAGTCTTTGTATTTCTGGTTTTCGTTAGTTTGTTATGTAGTTTCTCTTGATAGCTGTTAGTAGTTTCATTCCAATCTACTGGTTTGTGTCAGTCACATAAATGGATAGCCAAAGCTTTGAAATTATTTTTTAAGGTTTGACTGTAGGGTTTATAGAATGAGAAAAGAATTTGAGATTTTTTTTTTAATTCTGCTATAAACATTTTCTCTGTGATGACGCTGGTAAACCATACACTGTTCTACTTCAGTGACGATGATATACATCAGTTCAAAAGGTAAAAGAACAAAAAGGAGAAATAAAGTAATAGGAATAGGAGAAATAAAGAAATTTAATATGAGCAGTGTGTCTTACCATTACTTTTGAAAGTCCTAGATGATTTTATAAAACTCAAATTATTCAAATTGTTTTGCTAGCCCAAAACCCCACAGTGGGTTTTTTGAAGGTTAGGGAAAGGTGTCCCAGGAATCTACATATGATTTTTTCAAAGCAGTTTTGTCACTTATGGCACAAATTTCACACCAGACCCTAACACGTATTTTAAGCCATCAGAGGATTGAAAAATCCTGCCCTCTGTTTTCTTTCCTGCCTTCTCACCTCTTCCAAAATGTTTTTCCTGCTATATTTGCTCTTTATCTCAGTGGTATTGAAGCATGGTGCTAAGTATGGGTAACAGAACAATATTCCCACTATCTTCCTTGCTTTTAATTTGCTTATGTTTTCTTCTGTTGTTGTTTGCATTTTAGCTTTCATAGCTTTTGTTCTTGATAACCCATTTCTTTATGAGGGTGATGATGTTACTGAAATAAAGGCCTTTGGAAATACATTTCAAGCATTTAGCTCCAATACAGCAAACTGCATGTAGATAAACCTCTGAAACCTTCAGTGGGGTTATGCTGAAGGTCCATCCCTGGAGCCAACAGGTGGAATTGGATGTCATGCCAAGAGAGAGGTGACGTCTGACAAAATGTTTTTGGCTAAAGTTTTGTCTATGTGGAGATTGAGACAATAAAGCTGTTTTAGATCTTTTCAATTAGAAATTTCTGTAACAGTTACCTACTTTGCAAGGTCAAGGATGGCAGTCTTTCAGCCTGTAAATACTCCAGTCTTTCAGAATTTCTTTGATCTAACCTTTAAATTGCATGCAGCTTTGCTCCTGCAATTAGTAGCCAGTACAGCTTGTATCAGGAGCTGAGAAGTCACAGTCTAATGTCAAGAAGCAAGAAGGGGAGAAGGCTGTACTTGAGCTGGAGTTGGCAGTTTTTCAAGCAGCCACTTACTGTTTCTCAAGGTCTAAAGTTTCTTGGTAATGGAAAATGATGCATCAATGTAATAATGAATGACAAGCTGAGTTCTGTCAATTAATCGTCAGCACTGGACAGAGTAGTGACATTTCACTGTGCGTGCAAAGAAGGAAGATCATTCTGAAACCAGTCTTCCTAGTAAGGGAATGTGACCTGTTCAATAAGAATAACTGTTGACAATATTACTGGTCTCTCCTGTGCAAGATCACTTTGATAACTTAGCATCATTTAATGACTACTCTTGTGGGAAACTGCTGGCAGTTTAGATTCCTTTCCTAATGCTGTCAGCAAGTCCCTCTTTTCTGTGACTTTTTCCTCTTGATCTTTGCTAAGCCTGTGGTTAGAGTCCTTGAGGAAGAAGCTCCAGACAGACCTTTGATTCAGCAGCTGAAATTCATAAATGCTAAAATTAAGTGGGAGGAAATACTGAGTGGAGTTCTGAAAATTTTTGTCTGCCTGCCAAGTTCCTAGAGAAACTCCACAAGAATGTTTACATTCAAATGAGTCAATGAACCTGTTTAAATATTTAGGATTAAATAGTCTTAAACTGCTAGTAGAACTTGGCTAATAGAGCTAGTATTTGTGTTCCTTAACTCAGTCTTATCTGTACCATAGAAATATATGTTGTGCCTTACCCAAAGACCTGCCATAGTTGAACCAAAATCAGGGTTAGAACTTTCAGATTCCAAGACCTAAACTCAGACTGCCAGAATACACTGTCCAGATTCTTAATTGTACATCTGATATGAAAATCTGTTTCTATTGATAATGCACACCCTAGAAATTATTCAAGTAATTTACAAGGTTAGCAGTATTTTCTGAAGCAGTGTGAGTATTTTAACAATTCTCAGTAAAGCTGAAAAGACCCAAATGTTTATTCTAACATTAGTTTTCAGAATGGAACTGTAAGAAAAGCATTTGAAGGTTTAAACCAGAAATAGAAAGCTCCAACCAGTGTGCTGCTTTTTTATCTGAAATAAGTATCTTTTAAAATCATGTCAGCAAGGTTCTAAATTTATTTTTACTGCAATAAAAAGACATTGGAGTATTGTGTTTAACAAAACTTCTTCCTTTCCAATCACAGTCTGGTTAGCTTAAAAAAATAAATAAAAATGTTTTGCCCAAGAATTATTATTTGAGGTAAGAAAATGAAAGAGCAGAGTCTAACTGATCACCATACAGTTGAATACAAAACCAAAATTGAGTGAGCTTTGTGTTTATTGTTTTCTCACCCCACAGAAGCAACGAGTTCTGACTTTAGTATTGTGTATAGTTCCATAAAGTATTGTTGCAACAATATGATACAGTGATTTTAACCACAGTTCTCTCTCTGCAGGGGGACACAAGCACAAATCCTTATGGAGGATGAGTCTCCTCCTTCTCAAGGAATCAGTGTCAAGGTCAGAGTTTGATTTTGTATTGAGAATTCTGTACTGCTGTATCCAAAAGAAATAAGCTTTGTTCCATTTGGCAGTGGGTTACTACATGTTAGTAGCTGTCAAGATAAGCAGAAAACCAAAGCTATAGGTAGAAAAATTATACTAGCAAAAGAAATGTTGCTTATGCGATCCACATAATATTAGAAGAACAATATGCTGTTTTTAATTGGGTTGAATTGCTCCTTTGGCTTACAAGGCTGATTTAACTTAGTATTAATTTCTAAATTTAAATGTTGCAGCCTAATGTTTCAATAACATAAACTTGTTAGAATTAACTTTTGTAGCATAATTTGAGGCAAAAACTTCCTCTAATTTTTCTATTTTCTTTGAACACTTTGCATGTAAAACTTAATGAAACATCATTCAGATTTTAACCTTAATGATAATGCCTTTTAATGTGATCTATATGACAAATAAAACTGAATGACCAGCTTTCAAACTGATTGCTGAGGTCAGGTGAAGCAAAGAAGTTTCTTGAGCTGTAACTGGGACATATGTGGGGTAGCCTGGCCAGATGAAATCTCAGATTCTGGTCTCTGTCTTTAATGAGTTTGTGTAATATAATGAGGGAACTGATCACTTATGGGACATAAATATTGGCAGGCTGATAGTCCAACCTTTGTGTATATATATATATATACACATATATATATATATATATGTTTCAGACAAGACATGATGGAGAAGTATGAGAGAAGAAAATCTTGAAAGGTGAGAGAGTATCTGTTACTGAGCTGAATGTAACTAATAACTCCAGAGATTGGATGTAAATTATGGAAATTTTTTAGTCTGATAAAGTTTGTGGTTATTTCTTTTTTTTAAAATATTTTTTAAATATTTTTTAATATTTTTTTTAATAAAGTGTTTCTTTGCTTTTAATAATGGTAGATTTTTTTTTTTCAGTGTAGAAATTTTTTAGTCTGATAAAGTTTGTGGTTATTTCTTTTTTTTAAAAAAAAAATAAAAATGAAGTGTTTCTTTGGTTGCTTTTAATAATGGTAGATTGTTTTTTTTTCTTTCAGTGTAGTATTTTAGTGTTGAGAAATGTTACAGTTTGGGTTTGGGTTTTCTTTTATCATGTTAATTATGAGAGTAGAACATGAATGCTTTGTAGAAGGAGGTTACAGAGAAAAACTTTCCTGTTCAAGATGAATGGGTTCTGACCCACTTTGCACTTGGAATTTAAAGCCCGCATTTTAGACCGAGTATGTTATTCCACTAAGGGAATCTGTACAACTGAAAGGGCACTCTGACTGCCCTTTTGAACCTCAGGCTTCATGAGTCTTGAGCAAAAGTGGAATGCAGTTTTGTTGATGCAATTGGAAGAACAGTCTATGATGCTTTCAGTATTCATGATCATATTTTAGAAGTGCCTGAAATCCTCCATAAAATTAATGTTAATCTATTGATATAAACCAAATTGTTCTACAAACAGCAGATAAATGAAGCCTGATTCCATACAGATTCATGTCCTTTGTCTCTCATAACCCTGCTATGTGTCATAGAAGACAGCATGTGCTAGGACTAGCTTTGACCTACTTGCTTCCTGACTTATTTCGTAACATACATGTCTGACTGTTCATCTGTCTACTGGCTAAAAGATTGTGTCAGCGGAATCTTACTTCCCTTTCACTTGCAAATTTGGCTGAAATTGGTCAGTTACTTGGTGTGTGGATGATGGGGAAAGAACTGGTGTGATCAAAACCGCAACTTTTCTTTAGTGATGACCAACCCTCCTTTCTCTTCCTCAGATGTATATATAAAGAAATGTGTGATTAACTGCTATTTGTGTAAAGATTTTAATTCGGGATTTATTTAGGGTTAATGTTTAAAGTTTAAAACATTACATATGTTTCTGTGTACATTTTTTCGTATAAGTGATACTAATCAAAAAAGCAGTATCCTTACTACTGACATAACATACTTCAGACTCCAAGCTAGAATTTATTTATCTTTGTTTCAGAGGTAGAAAAATTATGCTCTGTAAGCAGCCCATTTTGTAAGTCTGGTACTTGCTAGAAATAAACTAACGATGCAGTCCTCACTGTTACACGGCGAACTATGTAATGCCTGTGATAGGCAGAACCTATTCTTACTTTACTGTCCTGCACTTACCTTCTGATCTGGCAAGTAATGCTGCTATTTTTTTTCACGTTCAGAGCCTGTTTTAATTTCAGAAAAGATAATTGGATGCGTGTTCCATGAAAATTTTGCTATTAAATTTTGATACTGCAACATTTTTTTTGATTTATGATATACTAAAACAGTAGAAATGTTGCATGAGATTCAGACATTAGCTTGACTAGTTTTAATAACTGAAAAGACTCGTTATTCTTTTCCTTTAATTAAAAACTTGTCATTGGTCCTTGGATAAGATGGGAAATGTATAATTATCTTTTTTCTTTTATTACATGTCTATTTACATAAAATGCAAATATTCTTTGGAAGTTCCCAAGGATTCAATTATTGTTGAAACACAGTTTCAAAAGTAAAGGCAAAAGGAAACATTTTCTCAAGTTTCCATTTTCACTGTATGAAAAAGTGTGTATTTTTCAAAAATAAGTGTGTTCTTGGGAAGACTTTATTATGGTTTCTTCTTTGAACAGTAATTTTAGCACCTGAGGAAGAAGACACACATTAATTTCAAGTTTTTAATGTGTACTTAACACTCTTTATTAGAATCCTGTACATTGAATTCTATAAGCTATCAGTTATGTTGTATGGATACATTGAAAATATGACCTCATCCTTTAACGTTTTGTATGGTACTTTTCTCTGTGCATATAGGTCCTTTCTTTCTGGATCACAATGTATTCATTTATTTTAATGGTTTCCCAAGTATAGTTCTAGAATTAAAATAGTGGTTTGTACTTGTTTCTCTCTCTCTCTTTTTTTTTCTTTTTTTTTAACATTTTACTGTCCAAACATGTGTTTTTATCTCTGTCTAGGTATTTGATGTAATTTTTTTTAATATCAGGTCTTGGAAGCAACACTACTGTCAGCCCTGAAGATGCTGGATGTTGGGAAATGGCCGATTTTTTCTCTCTGTTCTCAAGAAGAGCTCAAGTTAATTCGTCAAGCCTGTGTATTTGGCAGTGCTGGTAATGAGGTGTTGTATGCAACTGAAAATGATGAGGTAATCATCCAAGAGTATATATGAACATGACATGCTTATAATTTATGCATACAGTTACTCTGAAAGCCAGTACTATGATAGTATAACTGGGAAAAGTTGCATGCTAAAATGTCTGATTGCTAGCAAAACATTTCCAATTCAAATTAATGACTTCCTACCACAATCAGAGGATAAAGAGAAGATGGAGTCAGACATTCTTGAAGGTGCATAGGGACAGGATGAGAGGCAGTGGAAAAAGGAATTTACCATGTGAATGGTTAAATTCTGGTGGGCCACGGTCTTGAGTCATCTGATCTATTTAAACCTTTGTTGAGCAAGGAGTTGGACTAGATGTCCTTTGGAGGACATCCTCCATTCCATCCTAAATTATGATTCTATGATTCTTTTCTAACAGGTTTTTGTGCTTGGCATGAACTGCAGTGGGTGTTTGGGAACAGGTGACATGCAGAGCACTATTGAACCAAGGAGGTTAGATTCTCTGTGTGGCAAAAAGATAGCCTGTCTGAGTTATGGAAGTGGCCCTCATGTAGTTCTTGCTACAGAAGGTACAGTATGATCTGAATATATATTTCTGTATTTCAGATAGTCCACTCTAATTAGTCCAGCAGATAGGGAAGGACTGTGCTGGTAACATAAGAGAGAGAAATGGGATAGACATTCCTGGCTGTCAAGTCCAACATATTTACATCGGTGAATATGACATGTCAGCTAGCTCTGTTCATAATTCTTTTCAAAAGTTTTTCAAGCTCTGTTTCGTTCTTTTTGCTAATTTTGGAAGTTTTCTTTACTTTGCAGTTAAGTTTGGAACTTCTGATTGCTTTTGAGATGGCTACAAGATACTCATATGTGCCAATGGTGTCCTTTAGCTAAAATGCATCTTTTCCCTCCTGTACCTACTTTTGGATGTGAGACCAGTTATGTTGCCTCTTAACCTTTTGTTTCATGTTGTCTCATTGACACTATTATCAACATCATGCTAGTAGCCCTTATGCTCATAATTAAGTACATTATTCTGGAAGACAAATAACTAATACTGAGTTCCCAGTGATGTTCTGTTAGAGACAAATGTTAACATTTGTCTCTTTCTCTGTTAATAAGAAGAAATCTTTTTGAATAGTCTAGATTAGATGACCAAAGCTAGGTGAGGGGAATTGTGTTGTACAGGTGTGACTATTATTTATATTCAGTTACATTCCACTATTTTTTGCAGTCTTAAAAGTAGACCATTCTGGATTCTTTTTATAGAGGTATCTATTATTCTGAGCTTTCTTGTTGGCAGATCTCACTGACACACTCATAGTTCTTACCCAGATGATGAAGTATTGCAAAAGAACACATCTAAAACTGATCCTTGATGATTTTTACTCATAACTTCATCCCACGAATAACTTCCGTTTAGCCTTGTTTAGCCGTTCACAGTCTTTGTGTTAATTACTATTATCTCCAGTTTACATTGTATGTTTCTATGTGGCTGTTTCACCTGTTTTACTGGAATTTGTATTCTCCTGTCGTTTTGACAGGAAGAAGTAACTAGATTTAACCTGTTATTGCAAAGAAATACTGTTTTAATGAGCTTATTTTACCTTTGCAGTAGGAAACCTTTCATAGGGATTAAGGAGTTTGATGATCTTTTAGAAATCTGATGGAGTTGTATGTCAAACCTAACCCCTGCAATAACAGTATAATCTGGGTTTAGAAACTTACGATGATGATTGTGATGGACAAGATGAATGTAAGACAGCTATTCATCAAGTCCTCTACCACTGTAACTAGAGGACACTCAATTTAAAACAAATGAAAGAAAAGGAATACGAAAAGGTATTAGTTTCATGGATAATGGGCCAATATACAAAAAAGAGAATCAAAAGCACCTGGTAATATCTGTACTCTACTGATTGTAAATGCTTGGGAAGTGCAAAAAGTGACTAGGCTCATGTTTGCCTTAAACAGCAGCCTTTTTCTACTGCTAGTTGGAGACAGAATTTTGCACTAGATTGACCATCACTCTAACAGAATTAGACATTTCATGCATTCTTAATTTTACTAGCATGTTTCTCAAAATACAGAACATAAATAGTATTTTAAATAATAAGTAAACACTATTATGTTTATTAATAAGTTATAATAAGTTTTTCTTACAAGCATCTGTATGTGTATTTTAAAGGAATGAAAGCTTGTTACTTGAATTTTCCAAAGTGAGAAAGTGCCAGGGCAGACAAGAAATTCTGATTGCTTGTCGGTTACAAAGAAATGGAAATAGGGTCTCCTGACTGTCATTTATCCTTTTCTCTTCTGTATTGCACTATTTCTTTTTTTTTACCTATATGATTTCCTTTACTAAGATTCTGGTGATACTATCCTTTTAGATTTGTGGTGAACATTATGTGAAGGTAGTATTGGTATGTCCCTGGGATTAAGAGCCCCAGAGAACATATACATACATATATATATATACACACATATATATACACACAGTTAAATAGGCATATTGTTATTGAATTTGACTTCTCAGTTTGTAATTTTATGTTGTATACTCATTGGAAAAACAGATTTTAAAACATCTTTTTACGTTTTTGTTATAGAAGGAGAAGTGTATACATGGGGTCATAATGCTTATAGTCAGTTGGGCAATGGTACAACAAATCATGGTTTCATTCCATGTCAAGTCTCTACTAACTTGGTGAACAAGAAAGTTATTGAAGTTGCCTGTGGCTCTCACCATTCTATGGTGTTAACATCTGATGGAGAGGTAAGAATAGCTGGAATAAATCTCTTTTTCTCTTAATGAAATTCACATATGTGAGAAACAGGAAAATATTCTGCACTTAGAGCATTAGACCTTGCTTCTCGTTACCCTCACAATGCTAACGCATTGCTAATACAACACAAATGTATAATAAAAATAGAAAACCTCTTAGGGTCTAGCTGCTTTAAGTGCATGCAGAACATTGACTTTTATGCCACATCTGCTTGTAACAACAAATTATAATGTGTTTGTAGAGGGCAGCCAGTTCCATTCTGTGCTATACTAAAGTGTAAATGATTAGTGGAGTTAAGCTGACATAAATATAAATCACATTTGTGTAAGGAGTGCTACCCACCAAAGTAAAAAGTTTTCTGTCATTTACTTTGAGATGCCATTTGTGTCCAGTTAGCTGTTTCACTTTGGGTTCTGGAAAAACAGCAGTGAATTCTTCCCGTATTATCTCAGTTGTCATGTTGCCTCTTACGTTTGCTTGGAGAAACAAAATAGAATATATAAATATTATAAGTAGCATATTTTTGATAGAAACAAGTAAATTGTAAACCTATGTATCTTCCTAGGTCTTTAAAAGAATACATCCCCTTGAAATCAAAATGCATTTTTTTTTATGTATATAACTTTTCTCTCTTGAATATGTACTTTGAACTGTTATATGGTAATCTTTTATGACAATTTTCTTACAACAGGTATACACATGGGGTTATAATAACTCAGGCCAAGTTGGATCAGGTTCAACAGCTAATCAGCCAATTCCTCGAAGAGTTACCAGCTGCCTACAAAACAAAATAGTAGTTAATATAGCTTGTGGACAAATGTGCTCTATGGCTGTGGTGGAAAATGGAGAGGTAAGAAATTTTAAGTGAACTTTCTGAATGAATTTTGTGTATGATGTAATATCATGGAATTAGATCATTTCAGTAATGAACTACTACTCAGAAAAGAAGTGTACCTTTCCAGACTCCCTCAAATCTACCTCCCTATACTGCTGGTAAAAACCTTTGTCATAAATTGTCCTGCACATTCTGACATACTTCAGCACACTTTCCTATCCATGCTGATTATGGTTTCTCATTTAGAAAGGAGGTAGAGTGAAATAGGGGAAATTGTACACTGACGTTTAATTTATGGCTTTTTGGTGTATGAGATTACTCATAAAATTTAGTAGCTGTTACTTTGTGACAGCTATCAAAGTTGGCTTTGAGTTGAAGGAATTCAAGTATCAACTTTCAAATTTAAAAACAGTATCGTGAAGATTAGGAGACTTTTATAAGTTTGGGGATTAAATCATATTGAATCTATATGTACACAGCATTTCATGATAGCTTCATTTTCTCATATGCAAATGACTAAGTTTGCATCACTGATTCACTGATTTTAAGAGCTGGTATATTCTAGCAAAAAATGAAAGTGCTGATTAATATGTTATCCAACTGCTGTATTCATAGATACTAGTATCAAGAGTGTGAGAATAATCAGTGAATGCTATTTTAATTTTCAGTGCTCATATATGCACAGTTTGTCTTCAAGAAAACAGAGAGAATAAAAGTTCATTTCATACATTTGTTCTACTGCAGTACCCCTTGAATTCCTCCCATGCATTTTACCCTCATTGCAAAGATACTTAGAGGGTTGTAGTGTTCTTGTTGTTTTACTTTATATGAGCTGAATATTTTGGGCCACCTACATCCTCTCTAGCTCCCTCATTCAAAGCATTTCGGTTTATACTTAAATAGCTATTGACTGTTTGCAGTAGAACATATGTCACTGAAATTACCAGAGCTCAGTATTTTCGCTTTTTGTTGTGTTCATCATAAAGCTAATAACAGCCCACTGAAACTGTTGTGCATAGCTCACAGTTTATACTCAATTTAGGGTGGTGTATTTTCTTTTAGAGGATTTTTGAATGAGAATTTAGCTCTTGGGAAAAGGGAAGTATTTGTGCTGAATTTGCTCTGTGCTGGGAAACACCCATATGAATCACTTATTTTCTACTCTTCATATTAAAATATTGTAGTCTTACATAATCCAACTATGAATATGGGAATTTGGAATTTTAGATGAGCATACGGATGGTATTTTAAGCAGAAACAGCATCCAAAATTTGTGGTGCAGAATAACATAGACAGTTGAAATCCCTGTCTCTGTTTTTAAGGTCTATGTCTGGGGTTACAATGGTAATGGCCAGCTTGGACTGGGCAGCAGTGGCAATCAGCCAACCCCATGCCGCATAGCAGCTTTGCAAGACATTCGTGTACAGCGGGTATGTGTGTGACACTCCTTGTCAAACCCTTTGGGAGCAATTGAAAATATGCTAAGACATATGCTATGTTTGAAAGAGATAGTCCTTTATCTCTTCATTTGAAACACTGTTTATAAGAATAAAAACATGTATCTTAAAATGGAACTCTCTCAGTAGGGGAGAAACTGGGATCTTGTGGAGTTCAGTGGGAATTTTGCCATTATTCTCTGTGAGTTCAGGATTACGTACAGATACGTACATAGGACTAGGCCATTAGAAATGTTTTTTCCTTTTTTCATGTAAAAATTAAAAAACCAAAAATCCTGTTATTTTAGTAAATAAGAAAGTCTTCATAGGCTGTCCCATTCTTAATTAACCCCTTCTTTTTTGAGATGATGTTGCAGTTTAGCATTTTGTCTTTCTGGCAGACTGAGTATCATTTTCAGAATTGTACTCCAGCCACAGTGACTAACTGGTGTTCGGAGTCTGAACCAACTGTCTCCAACTGCTTTTGGTCAATAGTTGGTATGATTCCTTGGTTAGGCTTGATCTTGGGTGGCTGTTACACTTATTTACAAAATATCTGGTGAGCACAGGGAGGAGGCAGTTTTGTGTGACTGGCAGTAGGGCAGGAGAGGAGCAGATAGGAAGACCTTGCCTCTTTTTACAGTGGTAAGCTATTCACCTTGGAGCAGTTGCCCATAAAGTAAGATCAGTGCAAGACAATCTGCCTTTTTCTGAATTTCTTTCTTCATATGGTTCATATTTGTTATATAGCTTTCGTTCTATCTCAATTTCTAGCTATTCTTTTGCTGTACTCTTGAGATCATCTGACAGGGTTCCTCATTATACATTTTTCCTCAAAGTCACCTCATCTACTTTGCTTCCCTTTTTTAGTAAACTTATCTGTATCTGTAGTTTTTGTAATTTTGTTACACTAGTATAGAATCAATTAATGTATGGCATAGAATGTATCTATCTGTATTAACTTACTGTTACATAAAAATGAGATTTTTCTTTTTATTATTCTTTACAGGTTGCCTGTGGCTATGCACACACATTAGTGCTAACAGATGAAGGTCAGATTTATGCCTGGGGGGCCAATTCATATGGCCAGTTAGGTACAGGGAACAAAAGTAACCAGTCTTACCCTACAACAGTTGCTGTGGATAAAGACAGGTAATACTTATAGTCTTGCAGTAAGATACCAGTTGGTAAACTCTCAGAGGAGCTACAGAAAATTATGTCATTTTTAATGTATTTTTTGGAAAAAATAACCTATCATGTTTTGCAATAGTTCTTCTGCTAAATGTGAATGGAGTTTTCACTGAAAGTGCTTGAGTCCGCCCCATAACCATCCTTGTGAAAGAGAAACTTAATGTTCTGAGACTGAATGTGTTATTTTCTGCTTTGGCTTATATTGTACTTTATAGGCCTTAATTGCAGTGTCTCTTCAGTGGTGTAGTTTCATTGTTTGAAGTCAGCAGTAAAGGCTTTATTGTCTCTGCATAAAAATTGTATTTTAATACGCTACTTTTCACAAGAAGTGCACACAGAAAAACTGAAGAGTGGACATCTGCAGTTAGTGCTATTTCTGCTATTAAATCTGGCTCATAACCCAAGACAGAGCAAAAGGGAGGAGCTCTTTCTTTGTATTGTTGCCTGAAAATCATGCTTAGATTTTTACAAGTTAGATGTTTTCCTGTAAGTCCTTGATGGCTAGTGGGGCAGTTATTTCTATTGCTGATATAAAGCCATGCATACGTGTGGAGAGAAATTTGAATCTGTTCCTTTCTACTGAGGTCTTGATTTTGGCTTCATATTGTCAATAATAAGAAAAGTGAGATGTCCCTCTTAAACTTGTGTCAGTTATTGTAAGGAAGAAGCAACTCCTTTCTGGTGATGAGACATAGCCTGGTGTTGAGCTTTTTTGTGTGTGTTTTGAACATATTTCTTCATGTGTTTGCTTTGCTTAAACCGTAACTGATTTTTTTCTAGACACTTCAGCTGCAGTTAAATTGTTACCACATTTCAATACATGTATGTATTGAAAGGTATTGTATGCTGCCTTTCCCTTTTGCTGGCCAGAATATGCATTCCTGGTGTCACTGAGGATATTATCTCACTAAAGCCTGCAACATTTGTACATACAGCTTTAAACAAGTTTCCCAGCCCCATGCAGCTGGGAAAAAAAGTAAACAAGCAGTAGTTCAGACTGCAAACCAGTGGATTGTGTAATCAACTGTGGGAGTTTTGAAATCCCAAATCTGTATTAGGATTAGTGAGATAGCCTAGCCTAGCTAAAATACACTTAGAAAAAGATTTGAGTGCTGTTTGGTTCTGATTTTAAATTTTCAAAGTCAAAGTCCATTAGACTTAAGTAATGATGATTGTATGAGTAATGACACTTCAGTATTTTAATTCAAAGTATGTTCAAGTTTTTGTTTTATAACTGTTACTAGTAAGCAAGCAGGAAAATGTTTTTTTCATTAATTTTCAATTATAGCCAAAATGCAAATACCTGTTTTTTTTTTTGTTGGTTTTGTTTTTAATGCCTCATTTCCATCTTCATCTTCTCCAAGTACCCCTTCTCTGCAGCTTACTGCAGCCATTCACCTCACTGCCCAGCACCACTGATGACATTTAGAGACTTTAAACTCATCATAGGTATGTCTGAGGGAGCCAAGAGGGTCAGTAGAGCATGTGCTGCTCTGCTGCAACAATGTCTCCTTACTCCCAAGATGCTTTCTCACTTTCTCAGTGCACACTATTTGAAAAAATATTGATGGCTGGTTTAATTTTGCTATGTACCATTGGAAAACATTCTTGCAATTGGAGTTGCATGCGTGCTTGCAAATGCATTCTGCACTACAGAAAGACAGGAGGTGGTGAGCTTCTTCACTGCATTTGTTCTTATGAGAATGACTTGCTTTTTTAATTTGTTTGCTTGTAAATTCAGAGTTATAGAGATTGCCGCCTGCCACTCTGCTCACACGTCGGCTGCCAAGACCCAGAGTGGCCAAGTGTACATGTGGGGCCAGTGCCGTGGGCAGTCCGTGATCCTTCCCCACCTCACGCACTTTGCCTGCACTGACGATGTGTTTGCTTGCTTTGCTACCCCGGCTGTTATGTGGCGTCTTCTGTCAGTAGGTGAGCTTAAATATTTCTTGTTTCAACATCTTCTAAATATAAACATTAATGCATAAAGCACTTGCATGTATTTGAAGCTTAAGCTTAGTTTTTTGCAAAAATTTACACTGGGAAGCATAATCATAATCATATATTGCAATATATGTAAATGGTAATATGGAATTGTAAAAACTGTGAAGGCCTGATGGCAGTGCTAAATGATTGTCTGTTTTATTGATGTGTTTTATTTCTGTGGGGAAATAACCTTGGGCTTGGGGAGGTTTATTTGGGTGTGCAGCCACTGAATGTTACTGTAAAATGGTCACAGGTGGAGAAGATGAGCTTGAATTTGGAGACTTGAGGAGCCATGCAGAATGTTTGCAAACCCTTAAGCTTTCTTTGATGCCCTTAAGTATACTACTGAGAACTGAGGGAGCCAAATTCCAATGGCCAGAGTTGGCCACAGGCACTTAGGAGTCTCATCACAAGTGATCATGACACAGGCTTCTGAAGAGACAGGTTGCTGGATCTTAGATATCTGGCCAACATTAAGGTCTGTCTTGCTGGCCTTGGCTAGAAAGATCTAAGCATTGTCTAACAGAGACCTCATTCTTCAGTTGCAAATGCAGTTCCGTACTGGTCGCTAATAAAGTAACTGGCTTAGGTGACCTAATTAAAGATGAGACTCTTGGGGTTGTCTGTAGATGTCGTTTGGGAGCATACGCTAAAAGCTAAAATGCAGCAACTTGGTAATGTGTAATTTGAGCTGTACTGAGTCCATCCTGCTTCCTTTCCACTTCTTTACTGCCTATGTAATTGCTATTATGTTGCTGCATGCTTTTGTCTGACAATTGTAGAACACTCTTTGGTGCTTTCTGGATGCCAGGGTAAGGAGGTTCTGTTGATAGTACTCATATTTCAGCTTTGAGAGAATCAAGGATTAAATGGGCAATGCTGTTCTCAGGAAAGTGCTTTGACAAAACTTGCAGTTTAGGGCACAGTCCAAAGACCCCCACTTTCTCTAGGTGAGGCAGTTGTACTTTCTAGGGTGGCTTGTTCAAAACTGTAGGAGACATGCTTAATCACTGGGGAAATTTTTAATATTCCTAATAGTCACCTACTACTAATTAGATGTAAATTGCGTTACTGCAGTAAAATCCCAGGCAATGGGGTGGTTCATTCCCTCTCAATACGTATTTGTCAGTTAAGGTCTACATAAAAGTATCTGTAGTACATTCAGGGTTTTCTTCCATAGGAGATGATTATTTTGTGAATGGGACATTATTAATGTATGTATCTTCTTATGTACAGTAGCAGGGTTCTGGGCTCTTTATAGAATCATCTTTCATTTATTCTTGCACAGTTAAAATATTAGTTCATGGTACTAGAATTTCTTCTCCGCTTTTCTCTTGCCTTTTTTTCTCAGTTTAGTGCAGAGAATATTGAGGAATTTTACACAGGAGAGTGGAACAAACTAAGAAAGCATAAACTGCCTCTTTTTCATTCATCTCAGTTTTGAGACTGGAAGTGTCTGTTAGGTTTTACAGTGCTCATTTCTGCAAATTCATCTTTTCTTATCTTCTTTTACAGATGATAATTTCAGTCAGAAATGCTGGTTTAGGTCAGCTAAAAGAGTCCTGATTGGGATTATATATGATTATTCCTGTAATTATCACCTTTGTGCTGAAGTCTTCCAAGTAATCCATTTATTAATAAGCATGTTGCTCATTACTACTCAGAGATATTCACCCTCTCTAATGCAGTGTGGTTAAGACTACATCCATAGCTATTTCCCAACACATCTTTTACTGTGAGCAGTACACGCAGCCTCCTTGCACTCTTTCACACCTTGGGAGTCATTTTTGACTGTAGCAGCAATTCATATACTGGGGGTTTTGACATTGAATTCTTAGTCCCTCTGGAACGAATGTTGCGATATTGTGGCAACACGGTAGCAAAGCATAAGGTAAAATCTTACAGGAGGAAAAGATTGTTTTATTTTTAAGCAAAACTAGTTTCAGATGCACTTTCAAACCCACATTCTCATACATGCCAAACAGTCTGTCCAGCATCCCATCACTAAAATGTGTATTTAGGTGATCAGAGCAGTGTTTCTTGTGGTGACACTGGGTAAAAGATGCTGTCTATCAGCCCTTAGCATGTGTCCTTAATTTTTTTTGGTTAGCTGACTCTGTGCTGGTTTTAGATATGCTTTTTTGCATGTTTTAGGAGCTGAGGGTGACTAATCTCTTCATCCTGTCCCACCTTGGCGAGTTGTCAGGACTTAACTGTTGTTTGTCTCTGGATCTGCATGTGGTGAGAATCCTCAGGCAGCTGCATCCTAGGTTCTTAACATCTGCTGAGCTAGGTGCTATGGACATCTGCCATGCTTACAGCCCTTCTCCCTCGGTTGTATTCTGGTGCTTCAACACCCATTCATTCCTTGTTTGTGGTAGTTCTTATGTTTCTAATACAATTCTTAACACTGACTGCTAAGGAGCTTTCTTGGCTTTGTGCCCTGTCAGTGTGGATTGTCTCTTAATTTCCTTCCTTTGGTTCCCCCTTAGCTGCTGTAACAAATAAAAGCACCTGTTTTCCCTCCAAGAATTTCCTAACTGAACTGCACTATATTGAGTTTACCTCTGCTGGTTGTAGAAGTCATCATCTGGAGATGTGTATTGGTGGATATATGAATTGGCAGTTAGCTTTGAAGAAGAGCTTCAGCTTTGCATTGGTTGTTTAAATTGTTGCTTATTCAAATAGAAGAGGCCTGCAGAAATAAACCACGCTGTACAAAATAAGAACTGAGGATTTTAAAGTAGTATTATATCAGAAGGATTTTTTTATTATCATTACATTGGATTCTCCCCAATCCTTTTACCTGTCACCTGGTGCACTTTGGTGATTATTGCCCAAATTGGGTAAACCTGAATATAAGTGACATCATTTAAATGAAATTACAAGTAATTGTGCTTAACAAAGGTTAACACTATCCAAATGTTAATTTTTTTCTAGAGCCTTATGGTAAAGGTCTTTCCATTTCCCACAGAATATTATTCTTTCTTCTAGCTTGGTAGGTTGTAGGACCTAGCATTTATATAATTTTCTGTAGGGAACAGCTTATTACTGACCCACAAATAAACCAATATGGTGTATTTATATTGTAAGAAGGCAAAATGTTTTCTGGATTAAGAATGAGGTTTTGGGGGTGGCTTACTTTTTAGTACTGTAAAAGCAAATAGTTCTCTGAGGCTACTAAATATGATGGAAACAGTCGGGAAATCAAAATTTTTATGCAGACAACAGATGGCTTTTCAAGGATATCTGGTAACTTTATAATGCGAGTGTCATGCACACTGGGAAATACTTAGCTTTGACACAAACAGGAGTATGCAGACATTTACATGAAGTGCTTCTAACACCCTAGGTCTAGGGAAAACACTTTTTGAGTAGACTTGTAACTGTTGGTATTTACCATTGGGGATATTGTACTGGGCAGATGACCTTTTAGGTATCTTAGAATAACTATCATTTTTCATTTAGAATAATTTACACAGTGATGCCTGATAGCATTTGCTATCAGATGCAGCATTAAACTTCTGAGGCTGTGTTATTCTTTTTCTGATCTTATATAGATGATTTAGAGGAATTGGACTTTTTTTTTTAACAGAGACATAGTAAGGCTTGAAGAAAACTACCCTTTATTTGCTTTTCTGAGGGTTCACACTGAACACACAGTCTGCTGGGTTTTACTACTAGCCTTACAGAGGTGTATTTATCAAGAGTGTTAATTGCTGACAGATATCCAGATATACTTGTATTACTATTTACTATTAATCCCCCTTTTTATTCTAGAGCCTGATGACCATCTAACGGTAGCCCAGTCACTAAAGAAGGAATTTGATAACCCTGAAACTGCAGACCTGAAGTTTCTAGTGGATGGAAAATACATTCATGTTCATAAAGTTCTTCTCAAAATTAGGTAAGGTACAAACTCTAAGTATAAACTAAAGTGAATAGTATAGTCTACTGTGCTGAGTAACTATTGCTCAAAATTCGTGACTTACTCTTGCAAACTCCCTTTTCCCTCAGTCATGGGATTCAGCTGCTGTTCTTTCACTGTTATTTTCTATTCCTCATTTCCTTGCTGCTTGGAATTTCTAAACATGCTGCTTACTACCAGTCTTTTCATCACTTCCTTCTGTCCAACATATATTCTCTTCGCACTACCTAAATGGCCTTGACCCTGTTTTCTAATAACCTTTTTCTGCTGAGGAAAAGGCTCACTTCTTTCTGCTGCCTTCCCACTAGTTTGAATCAGTTTTTCCTCCTTCAAAAGCTTAGCTTCCTCCACTGGGATGATTTGAGGGTTTTGTGTTTATTTTTGCCTTTCTTTCCTTCAACAGGACCCTTCAGTTGTTTCAGCAACTTCTGTAGATGCTTTTCAGATTTTCCTTTTTTTATCAGATTTCTTAGAATCATAGAATAGAATCATAGAATCATTAGGGTTGGAAAGGACCTTAAGATCATCCAGTTCCAACCCCCCTGTCGTATGCAGGGACACCTCACACTAAACCATGCTACCCAAGGCTTTGTCCAACCTGGCCTTGAACACTGCCAAGGATAGAGCATTCACAACTTCCTTGGGCAACCTATTCCAGTGCCTCACCGCCCTAGCAGTAAGGAATTTCTTCCTTATATCCAGTCTAAACCTCCCCTGTTTTAAGTTTTAACCTGTTACCCCTTGTCCTGTCACTACAGTCCCTACTAAAGAGTCTCTCCCCAGCATCCTTATAGGCCCCCTTCAGATATCTTATCCTGCTTGTTTTATCAGTGAATTTGAATTTATGCTGGCTTTTTGTTTGTTTATTCATTTGTTTTACAGCTTCCCTCACCCCCCTTTTCTTCTCTCCTCTTACTACTGTGCTTACATTTATTACTGTTTTCTTCCCTTTACTGGTATCATTGCTTGTACATTACAATCAGGCCTGCAGTCCACTGTCTTTGATTGCAATGCCATCTGTCAGATACCATTTCATCAGATACCACTTCAAATCTTGTGTATCCCCAAAATGTTTCTGGGGTTCTTTTTCCTGATAATCAGACTACATGTAACTTTCCTCGTTTCTTTTTGCCTGCTCTACTTTTCTCACATTTTATGGCATTGTGGGAAGAAAATGTGAGTCTAATTGTGAAATGGATTTAAGTGCATGGCATTATAAAAATAATATGCAGGCACAGTCTACAGAATTAACATTTTCTTTAAGCCTTGTAATCTCGTGATGCAACTGGATCAGAGGATAATGTATTTAAAATGCTATTTTGCAGCATTCAGCCTGTTCCAGGGCACTGTCATGAATGTAGTGCTTGTTAAAGTTCCCTTTTGTTATCCAGCCATTTCTTTACTACTCATGAAAACTTTTCTCCATCTTGTTCTCTGCCTGCTGTTGAACTAGATCATATTGTTGGTGGTTATTACCTTGCCATGGTGATGAAATGGCTGGGCAACACCCAGTTCACTGAGGGGCTGGGCAAGCAACATATATCTGCAGAAACAGATACATTTGAGTATTTGGGTGGGATTTGCCTACTCTACGTTTAACCAGCCAAAATGAGGTCTCTGGTCTGTCTCTGCTGAGAGATAGAGGGAGAGCAACACTCCAAAGGATGAGTCACTCCAAGGTGTTTTGCAGATAAGTACCAACTGATTTTTATTCATTTACTCATTTATTTTTGAGAGTGCAATGGCACCACCTTCTCTCTCACTTCCTACTTTTGTGTGGGCCCACTGGGACAACAGACCATTCCCAGCATCTGCTCAACAGCTGGATGGATAGCATAGTCACCACTACTTAACATGAGTCTCTGGGAGACAAAGCAGTTGGGTTTGGTCTGCCTCTTCCAACAACACAATGTGGTAAAAGATGTGGCAGAAGCTAGATAATGAGTTTTTAATTTTTTATGAATTTGACTTGAGGTTTATTTATTTTATTAAAAAAAAAGGTAATACTGAGATAAAGTTCTTTTTTTTAAAAAAAAAAAAAAGAAAAAATTAAGATCAAATATGAAGAAGTTAAATTAAGTGATAAAGAATTTCTTTTTATTTGCATTTGAGTAATGCTGTTTTTCCAATGTAGACTTGTCCCAGAGATGTTAAAAGGAAACTAACTTACCTTTTACATTAAAGTTTTCCTAAGAGAAAAGCACATTCTGATGCAGGAGAGTTCAAAAGGAAATAGTGTAGTACAAAAGAGTCCAATTAAGTTGTGGCTCTTGTAGGAAAAACTAACTGAGGTGATGGTGTTCATTTACATTGGCAAAGTGTTGCCAACAATGCAAATGTTACAGGAGTTTTCTTAGGGAGTGGTAAGTTCTGTGAGCTGTAAGTTGCAGAGTACAGCCGTCAAAGGCAAGGCTTTTTCCTTGTTTCTATCTTGTCTGTCACAAAAGTATTCAGACTTAGAAGAAAACAGTGATGAAATACCTGGATGAGAATGGCTTAACCATATTTTTTTCATCCTTAAGTACAATGATTAAGTCTAAATCGTGAATGGACTCTTGAGACTGGAATAAATATCATCTACAATATTAATAATTTCCCTCCTCACTAGGTCATGTTGGAGAAAATAGGTTGAAATGTGAGAATAGTCTAAATTAATTGTAAGCTTTATTTACTATGAGTCAGGTAATAAAATTCACAGTTAATGTATAACATATTTAAGAAAATTACGTCAGAACCACAAGGACCATCCTTAAGGATACTGGAAGTAGAAATAGAGCCTACCATAAAATATTAATAACAGAAATAAAGGAATAGTCTGAATTATATATTTATAACGCTTATAAGGCTTAAAGCCTTCTAAGGCTTTAAAAAATTAACATGCTCAAACTAAGGAATCATGTAGCTAGAATTTATGGTTGTGTATTTAGTGTGTTATGACTGATTTGGGTTTTTTACTAACTTCTTGCTGCAGCTCATGTTTCAAGCTTAACTCTCACAGCATACAATCTTTGTTCATGTTCTGTAGGTGTGAACATTTTCGTTCCATACTGAACAACGACGATGAAATTATAGAAATGAGTGAATTTTCCTACCCTGTTTACCGAGCCTTCCTGGAATACCTGTACACAGACAACATTAGGCTCCCTCCTGAAGATGCAATAGGTATTTGCCATAAATGGAAATAACCCTAGGTTACTCTTTCTGAAAAGTTCAATTTGTATGTCATTACAGGATGAGGAAAGCAGGGCTTGTTAATTTTAGTTTTATTAGCACTTAAATCTTGAGTTTGTCAGATGTCAGGAAGAAGGGCTGCAGTAGCAGGAAACATGCCCAAGGAGAGGGAGTGCTGGGAATGCAGTGAGATCAAAAATGCAAAATGTTCAAAAAGAACTTATTGTTTCTCATATTCAGAACTTTTTTTTTTCCCCCTTAAAAAGACACTAAACCCCTAAAACTCTTCAGTTTGAGTAGCTGTGTGATTTGGTCATGAATGAACAGGGGGCTGTTCCCTGGAAGTCACTAATTGATACCTACAGTGAGATACGATACAGTGAACAAGGTGACAGAACACTTACAGAGTAGTAAAAAGGTCCCTTTTTGATGTCTTTTGAGGACCTTTAAAAATGAACACTTCATTTAGGGGAAAAAATAATAGAATAAGTCTTTGATTAATTCAGCCTATAGCAACAGGGTAACTAATTAATTTGAAAATAAATTAGTAAGTTTTGCACCAGGATAGTTAAAGCTGTATGAATTTTCACAGGACTGCTAGATTTGGCAACACTGTATAGAGAAAACAGATTGAAAAAGCTTTGCCAGCAAACGATCAAACAAGGTATTTGTGAAGAGAATGCCATTGCTCTTCTTTCTGCGGCTGTCAAATACGAAGCTCAGGTAAGGAGAACTTCTCTTCAGCAAACAGTTGTTTTCTGAGAAATGAAACTGTATTAGCATTTCATTGATGAGGCACAATTACTGCAATTGTCCTTTCTGGCTTCCCAGATGTTTGTTTCCCCCTTTTTAAGCTATTAGAAAAAAAATGCAGCTACTAGTATTTTTTCCTGGCCTTTTGGCCTGCGCTTGTGAGTCAGGATTCTTAATGTGCTTCCTGCCTTGTCATGTGGCATGGCATGGCATGCAAATTTCTCACTGCCATTGACTTCTCCACCTTTGGATTTGCATTGCCTGTTCGCTTCCTGAGTTCTCTGCCGAATCATTTTGTCTGCCGGCATCTGGTACAGTCATTCTGGTGCCACCTTTTACAGGCAGTGGGATAATTCACTTGTAAAGCTCTTCCCTATTTACACTTGTGCTTATATAAAAAAAAAAAAAATCCACTTTTGCCATGTTGTTTACAAGGAATCGTGCTGACATTCAACAAATTACCCATTGTTATTCCTCTCCCCGTATCCTGTCATCTGGTCTGCCCTTGGCTCTGGAATGTTTCACTAGCACTCAACCTGTTATCAGCAGTACTGCAAGCACTATTTTTGTAAACAGACAAATACTTTCAAAGTTGCTTTACATTTCTCAATTTCTTAGTGTTGTGCTGCTTGTGGAAATAATGGTATGGTGGATTCTATTATTTAAGAAGTCTGCATATGTATTCTAGGCTTAGTAACTGTTATTATAACTGGGTATTGTAGTTAACAATCCAGATCTTTCTGTTCAAGATTTCTCCTGCTTTACAAACAGAAGATTATCTGTTAGAAGAACCAAAATTAGAAGAGCTGGTAACAATATGTTTTAAACATACTTGGATTTTTTGCTTCTGCCTGCCTGTGAAATGTAGGGTGAAGTTTTAAAGGAGGAAAGGCTAGAAGTATAATACAACGGCTTGATAAACAGTTCCAGGTATAGGAAGCAAGTAGAAAGAAGGGACTGAAGCAAAAACTGAGTTTAAAACGTTGCAGTAGTCAGTGTGTAGGCAGCGTACTAGATGAGAAAAATTTGTGTAGGAGTTGCAAACAGGAGCCTGGAAGTCAGTGAGTTTCGTAAAGATTAGTAGATAATAAGATTATCAGCTGCTGGTTACAAGGCAGTTGTAAGCAAGGTACCAGGAAGGCATGAACAACTGAGGCAAATAGAAACTGTACTTTCAGTGTGTTGTGGTGGTAGAAGCCCAGCATACAAAGAAAGACTATTTATTTACAGCATACAAAGGAAGGGAAGACACGGTGATTTGAACCTCCTAACAACAGTTTTCATTCGAAGTTTACTCTAGAGTTTCTCGTCTTGCAAGCTTTTCAACAGTTTTGAATGTCTTCAAAGCAGAAGTACCTTTGGTTGACCTGTGTCATATAAAGTAGTTAAAAAGTAGTTAAAGATACATTTAGGTGTATTGTGAAGTAATAGAACTAGCCAGGACAAAGTACTAGAGCTTATAATGGCTGAAGCACAATAAAAGGGATTGGCTAGATGACTAAATGTATGTTACCCTCCTCTTCCTTCTATGATTCAGTGTTTTATTCTGTACACCTACTATTGTTTCAAAACATGTAACATTTTAACACAATCATCAGATGATGAATTGGTTCACCTGCCCGGGTGTAGCATGTGCCAGACTTAGGAGTTTGGCACATGGCAACAAGGCACAAAAGTGCCTTGTTGCCCTCCTTCCTACAGCCACAGATCAGACAGGGCTGTAGTAAAACTGCTTCAGAGAAGTGCAGCAAAGACTTCTTTATCAAAGGCACTGGATAGTCTCTGTCTAAGGAATCATGAAGTAAGCTGGGATCTTACAGTAGTACTATATTAATATAGTAAAAACTGGTTTGAGAACCATGTGCAGTGTATCTGCACTTCAGTAAAAAAAACTGCCCAAAGAAGGATTATGAAAATGGCCTAATATTTTTGAAGTTTGAAAAGATAAGTTAATTGTTCATTAAATGTGAACACTACAAGTTATTTTAAAGCGTATTTGTTATACAGCCCTGTAGAAAATTTAATCATCTCTATACAACAGAATTAAACCCCAGTATTTCTTGAAACTGCAAAATTAGTGACCAGGATTCTATAGTATCTATGGTCCTTTTCATAGCTCAGCACCAGAAAAGGCAGCTGGTGTTATACTCATTTACTGTAAAAGTTCGCACATTGACTGTAAAGCAGCTCAGGTGTGGCGGTAGCATTTCAGGTGTCTGCTGAAACTTAAGCAATGTCTTTGATCTTTTACTTTGTCTTTTTATTTCTTGTATGTTTTTGATTTCTTCTTTACTCACCTTCACTTTCCTGCTTTTCCAGTACTCTTTGAGGAGAGATACAATTTACTTCTGGGCATTGCTGCTACCTTTTTTCTTCTTGAAGGATATTTTGTGCTTCTTGGTCTCTGTTAAAGCTTTAGTTACATCTTGACAGGAGCAATAGACTTGAAACAATCTAAGGAAGAGGTTTTAAAGGGAAATACACAGGTTTTCTGCTAAATGTCTTTGTAGTATTAATCCCTGGCAGCAATGTCGTAGTTAAGATAGAATAAAAATGACATGGATTAAGAGACCTCTTTTTTGCTGTAACCCTTGAAGAGCTTATAGGTCATGGATCATGCTTGTAATTTAGACTTGCCTTGCTGCTGGCTCCAGCTCTGCTTGCTGCAAAAGGCATCAAGTTGTTGCATAGGAACCAGATAAAGGGGATTAACCCAGTGCATGGAAAGGAGGACTGCCACTGTTGGGAGTCTTGAGTGGGCATAATTTACTGTGTGAAATCATGGTTCTATGGCTTAATGGCTTGTATCTGTTCTGCATATCTGAACATCCTGCTGCAGCAAGACGAGGACGAGACAGAACCATTTTCGCCATCTAGGAGTCCCAGTTTCTAGAAAGGGGGACACAGTTCCTGGGTTCACCAAGAAAGACATTTGTATCCTAACATCCTGTTTGTGTTCAGTAAGCATCATCAAATGTTACACTATATTTTCCTTTCATCTTCAGCAAGACTAGGGTATCTGCTCTTTTTCACAGGACAGCTACTGTATTCAGTGCAGGGAGGAAAAGAAAGAAGCCATTGATGCTCTAGTAGGTGTATGTGGGGAAAGTTGATGGTTTCACTTATTGATAACTTTTCTAATGAGCTCAGTAAATGTGATGGAGTTCTAGGGTCAATTTAGGTGGTTAATCCTGTTTTCTTGGTTATTGAAGGGGGTTATTGAGTAGTTTATATGAACAAATTTCATCCTATCATTTATGATCCAATCAAACTGATGAGAAAAGGGATTGGTAATGTGAACAATCTGGGACATTCTCTGCTAATTAAATGACAGATCTAAACTGACAAAAAAAATACTTTTACTCTCAGTCATTCATATTACAAATTACCTCAATTTGTTCCTAGGACTTGGAAGAATTTTGCTTCAGATTTTGCATAAACCATTTAACTGTTGTTACACAAACTCAAGGCTTTGCTGAAATGGACCACGACCTCCTGAAAAACTTCATTAGCAAAGCAAGCAGAGTGGGAGCATTCCGAAACTGAGGTCTGACTACCACCAAACTGAGGAGCATATCCTTTTCCCTCCTGGAAAGACATCTCCTTTGGATCCATGGTCAGAAGGTGCAAAAGTTTGGAAAGAAAGACTCAGTGTCTATCAGCTTAGGAAATGTGTAAAAGTCCACTAACGTACAGATTTTGTAAAGGTGGTTACATTATATGTGTGCTGAGAGTTCATTGCCAACAGTCAGAATTTAACAACAAAAAAGTAATGCAACAACTGCCCTCTCCCACTTAGAGTCAAGCAAACTAAGCTGTCATTATCTTGTGTGAGTTGTTTTTTTCTTCAAACAACCTGCATTTGGACACTGACCTGTTTGCTGCTAAAACTGTCATAGTATATTTTTATCACCAAACTATGTTAATATGCCATAATGGGCTGCTGCTTGCCTGGTTTAGCATATGGTGAAGATAGATACAAACTTGTTTTTCTGAACATATGATGAATATAAATTGTTTAGGATAAGAGGCTTTCTGATTGGTAGGAGGATGTGTCTCACTTGGTATGTACACTTGGAGTGTAAATACATAAGACATGAAGAGCTTCAGCTGGACATTACAAGTTTTGAGTTCCTGGCAGTTGTGTCCATTGTGACAGAATGAAAAACATCTTCCTTTCCATTACACCAAGCATGTTCCCTGGCACCCCAGTGGGCCATGAAGCATCCACAATATTTGTCTGGACATGAATTATTGTCCTGTGTGTTTTGGTACTGAGAAGACCACCTGTTTGCTTGTTACCAAAAGAAATCCAAACAAAATGTCACAGGAAGTTCCATTTGAGGTTTGTTTTCCTATTTTACTATCTATCCCCAGCTAAACCACCTTAAGAAAGATGGGGGAAAAGAGAGGTTTGAAGTGATAAAATGGGTCTTACTATTAAATCATAAGAGTGGAACTAACATTATTTTCCATGTGGCAATAAGGACACATTGTCCGAATACATTGGTTCAGGTTCTCCTTTGTTCAGTGCCAGGAGGTACCATACCACTTACCTTACAGGCCTGCTCTAGCTGAGAAGAGCTGCCCTCTGGACTTGCCTCTCTCAGGACTGCTCATCGACGGGACCAGATGGCTAAGGTAGAGTAGATGCTTAATTTCTAGCAGACTAAAGTGATTAGATGACACCCCCACAGTGTTGCACAGAGGGAGATCTGCCCCATTACAGAAGACGCTGAGCTCATGAAGCATCTACTTGAATTTTTCTACTAGGTAACTGTGAATTGACCCTCAAGAAATTATTTCTCTTATATTTTGACTGACGAAGTGGCCTTAAGAGCCTTTTGAGGCATTTTACAAACAGAGAAGGTAAAAAGCTGGATGACCAGGCTCAGTACACCGATATACTTAGTCTTGTGACCTTCCATTAGATCCTTGCTGTGCCACAGATTCGTTTGATGACTTTTTTCAATCCTTAAATGTGGTTTCTAGTAACCTAATTCCCTTAAATGATTGCAGCCTCATTTCCTCATTTCTGAAGTAGAAATATATGTTCTGTATTATATTGGAGGATCTTTTCTCAAACAATCCTTTTGCTTGAGGTGGAAAAGGAGAAGTATGTCCTCAGACAAGATAAGTAGTGAGTAGTGCCTCTCTTCACATCAGTCCCTATGGGTGTGAGTGAAAGGGCGAGGCATCCAAACAGCAGAATTTGTTTAGGAAGGGGGGCCATAAGCAAATTATTTTGGAAAATGGTGTGGTAGAAAATTACTTGTGTTTGAGACTTTTACCTCAGACTTTCACTGGGAATATATTGGATCATCTCCTGTGAACAAGTGTGTCTGCCACCCCCTCAGTGATTAGCACAGCTTCCTCCCGCAGCACAAGTCCATACTTCAGCAGCTGTGTATTTTGTATTCAAACAGAACTGGTTGAAAACTTTTCAGCACATAATGCAGTTTCATCAAAACCACAACTTCCCTGGAGATCAGCCTTGATAAGGTGCTGCCGAATAGCACTTGACTCAGGCTCACGGACAGTGGAACAGTACCATGGCAGGGCCCAACCTTGCTGTAAACCTTATATGCTATGGCCTAGCATATAAAATATAGCATAGGCAATTCTACCTAAGCCAAGGCTGGGCAATTCCAGGTGTGTTGCTTAGGCCAGGGATGGCTGAAGTGAAGTAAATCAGCCCCTTTCAGCACTCAAGAACTGCCAGATTCACCTGCCAGCCTTTTCTTAGCTGTAGCAACAACATAGAAAGAAGGTGGATGGCCACAGCCCAGCCTGCAGCTACCAGCATGTACTGGCATTGCACTGGTATACAGCCAACCTCACCAGGAAATAGAACCAGCTGGGCACCCATTCCCCTTGCAAAGGCCTTGCCATCACTCTGGCCTTTCCAATATATGGACTACAAAAGGGTCTCTCACAGGTTTCTGTTGTTTTAAAGAACCAAACCTGTAACTGTGAAATGGTTGGTTTTAACCTGAGGTCTGATTAAAAACATTCTCTGCTCAGCAGTTTCATAGAGGCACCACTCCATGGAGTGACAGCAGAGGGGAGCAAGGCCACTCTCTCAAGCTGGCTCAAGTTCAAAACCAGTAGTTCAACAACTACTGTAATGCAAATTGCATGCTTTCTCAGCAAGGCACTTTTGGCTTAATACAGCAAATAGTGCCACTGGGGTTTTTTTTCAATGTATTTCCTTCCTGCTCATAATTTCCGACCTACTTGCACACATTAAAACCTCACTGCAGTTTCAGAGTAATTGACAAAGCCTGTAACTTTGAGAACGAGTATCTCTGGACTGAATGAGGATGATTCTAAAGATGCAGTGGGTCAGTGTTGGATTTTATTCATGCAGTGTGTATCATGGGGCCTGGGTGTCACAGCATTACATTGATAGGGACATAGATTTATTAATTTTTTAAACTTTCATTGCATGCAGTTTCCTTGGCACTTAAAGATCAATGTTTAAAAGAACACCCTGGCTTAGGTGGTTAAACATGGATGTGTGCAGATAAATGTGCTTAGAACCAAATCATGGGTCCTTGTAGGAGAAATTAGGGATGCATTTTACCATTGTGAGATGGTCTGCAACAGACTCGTGTTTGTGTATCTTGCAGGTTAAATATGTAATGAGTTGTTTAAATATGCAAGTATTGTTCTGGTTTAGGACACCACAGCCAAAAATTGTACCTGAGGTTTAAAAAGAGGGATGTTCCACTGTGCAGAACGGAAACCAGGTGGATAACTTCCTGAATCAAATGGAATTTAAAAGAAAAAGAAGTTACAGGCAGTGATAGGGTCATTTAATGGTTCTCTTGAGTAACTGAAGCCAAGAGTGAGCACTGCATCACAACCAGTACCCTCCACTAGAATTCTGTTACAGTGCCCAATAGTTGTTTAGATCATGTAAGCCCAGCAGTTCACACAATTGCCATGGGCTTTCCAAAGCATTTCTTTACCCCACAGAGACAGGACTCATTGGCTACCACCTAACGATGCAGAAATATGTTTTGATTTCTTGTTTCTCTATAAACTTGCCTGGTTTTAATAGACCATTAATAAAAATGCCATAATATTTAAAAAACTACGAGTGGGAGTCTGCCGTGCGTAAAATGAGCTGATCATGTAGTAGTGGGGAGAAAAAGAAACAAACCAGAGATAATATTTGTGTTCCTCTAGAAATAACTGCCACCGGATAAAGCATCTGAAGCAAAAAGAAAACTGAGTCTGCAAGAAAAAGCTGGAGTATTTGCACAAGTGTGTTTCTACCTTTCAAAGCAATTAATGGCCTGGTGACTTAGTGAGTAATAAAACTGCCTTCAAAACACCAATAGTTGTTTCTGAAGCAAAGGTACATTATGACCAGCTTATCTGTTAACACCTTAAAGTATTTCAAAGTGTACTTTGCACCGGTATCCCACAGCTGTTCCACATCTGACACAGGTATCTTCCTGCAGCCACTCCTGTCCTCCAAAACACAGAGTTCATACATTGCCTATATCTGCCCCAGTGCCTGTGAGGAACTTGCTACTTACAACAGCCTCTCTGGACTAGCACTGCGTGAGCACAGAATTCTTCACTTGCAAGTCAAATGCAGGGAAATAAGTTCCTGTGACGTGTAAAAACAAACAGCATTTGGAAATGGGGGAGATCAAGGTATATAATGGCAACTGAGGAGGCTCAGAGTCAGCTCATCCCACTTGAGGTGGCTACACTGGCAAAGCTAATTCACCTCTCACATTTTACATACAGGGCTCAGGTAAAGACCAATTTCCACAAATACATGTTTCTCCACAGCAAACAGAGGAAGAGTTTGACCAGCAGTGCAATCCTCACCATTGCCTTACCATTACCTAAACTGCCTGTCACTTTTTCTATCCAGCGTATCCACTGAACCACACAGCTTGGTGTCATCGGCAAACTTGCTGAGGGCGCACTCAATCCCACTGTCCAT
>JBCJKH010052847.1:91080-114381 GCA_039877255.1 Loriculus beryllinus | reverse complement strand
ATGGACTGGAGCTGGTGATCTGGGCAGGAAGAGCACAGGGGCTGTTCATCAATTATCAGTACTTTAACTGGAGTAAGTCTGAACCTATTAAGAGCCTGAGCTAGGAGGCAATGCAGGGAGGATGCAAGTGGAATGAAGGTTGTGGCTGAAGCAACATAAGTACTACTGCTGATGTTAGTAATAAACAGCAGGTCTTGCAGAAACAAAATCTCAGGCTTTTGCTGCTCGTGTGTCATGCACAGAGTAGAATTATGCTGAGACAGCAAGACAGCATGGGAAGACATTTCATCATCATCATCTATATATAATTAATTTTGGAAACACAATGTTGCTGGCTTCTGTTTTTTTATTTTCTCTAAATGGGAGCACAATATCCTTCAGCACAATATTGCCTGTCAGCAGTGCATCATCGGAACTGTAGCCTTGGTGGGAACACAGTATCCATAAGACTGGGAATGAAGTGGGCAACATTTTTCTCCACATCTCAACACTTTGCACTCAATTCATTGTCTGATTGTCCAAGGTCTATTTGATCCTACATGTTACTAATATTAAAATATGATGGCACAGATGACAAACCTGTAGCTACAATAAGAAATAGGCACACAGCACACATGCATCACCTAAGGCAATAAGAAAAGGCCTAGTGAAACTAGGCTGGATTTACTAGAATTAAAACTAGTGTTAAAACTTGCTCCATTTGGCCTTCATTCTAAAAAAAAGAACACTTTTCTGCAGTGCATCAAGTAAACAGAGCAATAAGACAAGAGTGACTTGAGATTTACGATTTCTTACATTGTGTAATTTTTAAACTATGATTTTGGCAATTCCGTTGGAGCTGTTCCATCCACAGCAGAAAAACATCAGTCAGTGATTCATAACCACACAGTTATTTTGCCAGCATTTCTCAACCAGATCAGCTCTTGGGCTGGTTTGCAAAGTCTTCCCTTATAATTTGGGAGAGCATGTACTTCTCACTTGCTTCTTTCAGCACTGCCCTTGCTAGAAATGCGGAGACATTACCTTCTCCATTTCTAATTCTTCCAGCCACTTAGCCTCTTCCTTGCTCTTATTCCCACCAGCATTTCACTATGCTCTGAAGAATCCAAGTTCTTTTCCAGAGCAATAACTACGTCATTGCTAAAACATCTTGATTCCTTGACTGAGAGTAAATCATTTCACATTTTAGGCACTAATGAGTAGAAAAGTATTGTTTTGAATGAAGCACCAGTAGGAGGAAAGGGTTGATAAAGGGGAATGAGAGGTCAAGAAAGAGAAGCAAAAGTCACTATTTTTGACAACAGCACTTGAGACCAGCAGCCTCTCCCAACCCTGCTCCAATTTTCCCTACACAAGGTGTAGATTTCATTAGATGAGGTGAGGGGGACACAGCAGCTTGCTACCTGTGGAAGGGACTTGTCTACTTTTACATCATCTCCACTCCTCCTCTTCTACTTGCCAGCCTTGACAATCAGTCAACCTCTACGTAAGTGAATTTGATGCTCTAAACCAGCAGAAAGTAAACAAAAAAAGCAAAACCAGATTTAAGGCAGCTCTGCAAAGAATCACCAGCAGAGCTGAACAAACACTAAGAAAAGACAGGGCAGGAACACCATGAAGGTTGGGAGCAAAACAGTAAAAAGGAGAAAATGGGGAGTATGAGATGTCCTATATTTACTGATAAGAACCATCTGTTCAATCTGCTGGTTGGCACGTGAAACTTTACCTACAGCAGCTGAAGACACCTACTGCTGCTTTCCATCAGTTAGATGAATTACCAAGTTACCAAGTTACAAGATGAATTACCAAGTTACCAAGATGAATTATCAGTTACCAAGATATTGTGTTGAAACATCTACTTACAGAGACCGAGTACCAAGACACAGCAAGTCCAATACATTGGCTTTGGGTCCTACAAATACTCATTGACACTATGATTTAAAACGTGCCAAGATAAATGTGGTGCCTCAAAAAAAAAAATAAATTAAAAGTAGAAGTACACAGAGGTGAGTTTTCTCACAGGCATCTACCACCTAACCTGCAAAAGTGATGGGATTACAACCTTGCCTCCTTTCTTTACATTAAAACATGAAAAAGCCTTCAAATTAGTGAACCTGAAACACGTTCTGCAGCTTGTGGTTTTTGAGCTTATCAGGGCAGTCTGTTCAAATTCAGCCCCTCCTTTTTGGTATTCAGTGTATCTCTTGCTCAAATGAACAAAATATAATAACATTAGCCAGACAACTACTAGTCTGCTAAAGTAAAAGTCACACAAGAACTTTAACCCTGGGCTCAGCTTTATTGAACAGGATTGCTTATCACTAGCTTTTTCCTAAAGCCGTACTATTCACACTAGCTTTTACAAATTTTATACTGCTTTTTAAAGCTTTCAAGCAGCACTTCAGGTGAACAGGTCACCTTCAATGAATTCCTTTCACATGAAAGGAGTTTTGCAGTTTTTTGCTCTAATGCTCAGTATGTGATTAATGTTACTAGATGCAGCAACAGAGTAAATTTTACTAAATAAAACAATGCTTTTCATCTAAAACTTCCCTGCAGTGGCTAGAGAAGCCCATTTTATTAGTGCAAAAAGGGAGAAACCAATTAAGGCCTGAAATTTCTCACGGTCAAACAGCCACAAGCATCAGAATGAAGAATAAGACTGAAATGTGACCCAGGTGTCCTCCTGCTACCCAGGGCTAGCTATAGATCAGCAATGTTAAATCCAGTGAATTAAGAAGGGTTTTGTTAAGTGAGCCTCTACAGGATGCTTGCGTGGCAGGGAAGTATCTGTGGTGGTTTTATCCCAGCCTGAACATTCCTTTTATGGACAAAAGAAGCTGAATTTCTTGTTGGCTAAGCTTTATTTGGCTATGGCAAAATTACAGGACGCCCAGGTGCTTCCCCGCTTCCTGATCGTCACATCACCTTTTTCCCAACATGTTCAACTGGACTTTGGTATCCATGAAATGATTAAACAAAAGACCTAAATCCTCAAACCTGGGGAAGAGCTACCCTGAGGTTTGGGTGTACGCACTGGCCACAGCAGCCATGCTCTCAGCACTGCTACTTGACAGTCTGCAGTACTTTTCAAACTGCTTTTGTCTGGTTTCTACTGTTTTATGGTTTTATTCCTTATAATAATTCCTTAATCAATTTTCAGGTTTTAGTTACTTGTCCACAGTAAATTTCAATGCTGCATTTATCACTAAACTATGTATCTACTTCAATGCCAGGCTCCCTTGGGACTGTTTCCTTTTTAAATAATCAACACCAGCTCAAATTATTGTATCAGTAAACACAATACATAACATTAAGAAAAGTTCTTCATAATACACTAAAAGATGGCTGTGATTTTGCAAAGCAAAACATAACTTATTTAGAATTGAGAGCTCTAGAATGGAAGTGCAAAGTGTGGATTGATGTGAGCTACTTCCACCCCTCTTTCCCATGGCAGCACTGCATGCCCAGGAAGCTGACTTTTGCTTGCAACTATATTTTCAGAAGCTTCACATGACAATTGGTATTCAGAATTCTGAATAATTTAGGACTGTTAAAGCAAAATATACTTCATAGTCTAAATTTAAATCATTTTTACCATAAAAAAAACCAGTAAGATAAGGACCATGTTTTAATTACACACACATGAGTTGTGCTAGATAAATTATGCTATTATTAAGGCTTGTGCTTACAAAAATCTATAAAAAAACCCTGCTGCGTTAATGATTTAATTCATCCAAGAATACTGACAGATTTGCTTTCATCTCCTTAGAGCAAATGTATGCTTAATACAAGTCCTATTCCTACCTTGCTCATCTCCAGTATTTAAGATTAAGTATTACTGTCACCAAGCTTTGTGAGGATCGACTTTTATCTACATGCTTTCTATACAGAGGTGAAACAAAAGCAGAAAAGAAACAGTGACTGTTAATTAGTTCTGGTCATTTGAGAGCAATATTTTGACATGCTTCTCCTCCTCAAACAAGAGCTTAGCAAGTCATAAACTATGGAGGAAATAACAAGCATATACTAATACACCTACAAATCATGAAAACCTTGATTATTTGAAGTCCTTGATACAAGATATGTGAGCAGCTGACCTAGCCTCAAGCCTGTTTGGAATTTTCAAATTCAGTTCTCTCATTATTCCAATTTTGCCTATTTTATTTATTTATTTTTTAATAGAATTATTGTACCAGAAAAATAACCCTGCTCTGGTGTGGCATACAGGACCCATTGTGGAAATGTGAAACTGATTTAGGCAGTCTCTAATGGTAGAAACTGAGATTTCTCATCAAAAGCTATTTGAAGGCCTTAGTGAACAAGGATTTCAAATCTCTCCAGTCAGAGAAGGAGAGCCAGGTTGCTGAGTAACTTCGGAATTCAGCACATTAAAGCCTCAACTTCACAAACACTCTTAAGTCAGCACAAGCCAGAAGTCCACCAAAAGACACAGTCCCAAACTTCATCACCTGCACCCTCCCTCTATCCATCCCAATCCTTCTTGTGTTGGCAGACTTAGAGGTCTGGTCTAGGAAACTGAGGTTTTGTTGCCATTTTTATTTAGTTGGAGGCATTTTGTTACTTTACATATTGGGCAAGGTAGGCCTTAGTTTTGCATTCAGAGCAGCTTCTCTATCCGGTTTATGGCAATGTAAGTGTTTGCATGAATGAAGAGACAGACAAAGAGCAGCTGGAGGGTGACATGAGACACCACCTTTCAGTGGTAGTACGATGGCAGAGACAGGGAAGTCATGCCTCACAAATCACCAGATTTCTTCTCTAAAGTGGCCAACGCATCTTTGAATAGGTGATCTTGCAGAAGACCTCCATATCTTCCAATCAGAAGCTCTGACAGGGTCCTTCAGGTAAGGGTCTTTAAAGACAGTGCTGCCAAAGGGCAGACAAGAATGCAGTTATTAGCTAAATGCAGATGTTGAAAGTATGAATAAGGTCAATGTTCACAGTGAACAGAGGTTATCAGTGAAGTCTTCATGCTTTCTGCTGAGACTGCTCTGTTTAACATTCACAGAATGACTTGTGTTGGGAGGGACCTTAAATATCATCTAGTTGCTGCCATGGGCAGGGACACCTTCCACTAGGCCAGGTTGCTCAAAGCCACATTCAACCTGGCATACCTTGTAATGTGCTTTATACAATCTAAAAGAAGAAATACGAAAAAGAACTTGGGAGTTCAAAAAAGCAATATGCCATATTTCATAACAAAAGGAAGGCAGCACGAGCATGAACACTCTTTTACGTGATGGACTTATCACCCACTTTCAGAAATTATTTCAATCTGAAGAAAATTATACATGACAAAGTGAAGAAAGAAAAAGCTAAAGTTGTAACAATACTATCAGCTATATGTTTTGGAATAAACCCATCCCTTAACATGAGTTTTGATCTTTCTTTGAGCCAATACTTCTGTGACTACCACTACTGAGTATCTCAAGCCCAGTTACTTTGGTCTATACCTAGCATTTGCTCAAGGCAGACAAAATCTGGCACAGTGTTATGCTTAGTTTTCAAAGCAGAAGCATATACAGCTTCTGAGCACTCATGTGACAGAATTTAACAAGATGCCTCCCATTAAACATTTCTGCTTTACAAGCTGTTATTTAATGAGCAGACAAAATATGGGATAATAGAAGTAAAGAGCAGTGCGCTGGAAATCAGATTAACAAGAAAAGATTAAGAAAAATCTTGAGCTATTATTTAGTCCCCATTAAAAATACGTCCCTTCCAAACTGAAAATAAATAATACTGACTGAGTGATAAGAATCACTCAGAACACCCCAAACTTCTCATTAACTTGTCCAAATAGATCTGAAACAAAATTCTTGTAAGACACTAGCATCTGTTTTCCTTGATGCTCCACCCCCTTTATGCTTCCTTTATAATCATTTCACAAACCTAGTATTTTACCATTTACTAAGTGTTTTTCCTACCATTCTCTCTCAAATTATTGCAGCTAGCTCTGAGGCAGATACTTCAGTGCTTTCTACTAAAACAACGAGCTGATCTCCTTACCACCCCAGCTTTTTTCTGGTTATCACTTCACTCCCACTCCTTCCTCTTGAGGGCAACTTCACCGATCTATAGCCTTAGCTGACTTCCTTAGCTACGAAATGTTAGTTTGTATAACCATACCAGAAACAAGTCTAAAATTATTATGTCAGCATCAGGTTTTCATCAATCTGAGATGGAAAACATGTAACTAATTGTCAAACATGAGTATCCCTTCGTAAATAACGGAAGTCAGAAGTATCTTACACTAAAACGTGGAGTACCCATGGAGTTACTCAAGGATCCTTAAAAAAGACTAAATAAACCTTAACACAATGCAACATATCTGCTTTAATTTTTTGCTAGCACCAAAGTAGCAGCTGAGCTAGCAAAGAACGGCAAAAGCACTAAAAAGCGGCAAAAAATTCTAAACAATTTATCTAAGATCCAAGGGTGTGTGTCTATGTGGTAAACTACAGCTACTGTCAACTGGAACCTCAGGAACAACCTCAAGAAGCTCAAGCTAACATTTCTCCCAATTAGGCCAGTATTATTTTACATAAAATAATGTTAGACATGAGACATTCAGTGCCTTTTTCCCTGGCCACACCAAACACCTTTTTTTGAAGACTGATCACCGAAGGCTAGCACAGGCTTTGCAAACCATGCTGGAAGGCAGGATATTTCCTCCTTAGGTACTCAGAAGAAAATAATGCAAGAAATTACTGATTTATAGTGCTTTAAAACACTTGGTTTCCAGTTTACACCCTAAGGTCAAGCCTAAATGCTTGTCTGTCTAAATACAATGGTATCCATGATAAATGGATGTCATAGAGGACAACTGCTAGTTACTACTTCATATAAAATGAGCTATACTTTTTTTCTTTCACCTTACCGGTTTGGGGAACAGTAGGAAGAATGGTTGGAAATAATGACACACTGTCATTCTGGATTATTTGACTAACAAGTAACAGACATGCAAAGTTGCAGTACAGTCAGGTACCGTAAGACTTCTGTTGCCAATTTACCCTTCTCATTTTTAACCTTCTTCAAGCTTGTTAAAAATTGTATCAAGCTATTCTCTTTTTCATTTTTTTTTTTCCCTTAGGTGTCTTAATTACATAAACGGTAAGAGTAGAGCAGAAAGATAACTGACTTTAGAGAAAAAGTGTTTGTGGACAAAAGTGCCTGAGTGCCGAAGTACAACAGCAAGTTAGATCCTGTTGATGCCCAGGAAAACAACGCAAACTTGTGCTTAGAACTTGGCACGCTTCTACTTTGACAACTTCACAGGGATCTAGGAAAGCAATGTTAATCTTCAAGTTTTAAAATCAACAATTATAGAAAGACAAGGACCACGGTGGGGGTTTTTTTCTGAAATACCACATACCAGATCCCCTGCTTCACATCTGAATAGCACTGACGCAAAAACTCCTCTCCTTACAGGAAGGCCTTGTACTACAGTGATGGACCCCTCCTGAGCATCCAATCTTGTCGCTCTGCTCAGCTATTCTGGAACCTGAAGCCAGCACTGGGTTTGGAGGCTCCTTGCAAGACCTACGAGGGCAACCAGATGGCTAAAAGAATGTCAGAATTTTGAGAACAATTCTGATGCTTTGGTGGGGGTTTTTTGGTGCTCAGATACTCCTCAGTGTAGGGAGTGGATGTGTTCATGAAAATCATGATCCGCACAGCTTTTGCTCTCTCCTTCCTCTGTGGAACACTTGCTCCTTGAATACTTCTCTTTTGGGTTTATTTCTATTGGCATATAATGAGAAACTGCAGCATGTACAGAAGAGAATGTATGTGACTGAAGTAATGTACCAGTAGCATTAGGTAATACATGAAGAGCACATACCAGCAAAACAGCAAAACTGCCTTGGCTGACAAGGTACAATACACTGCCAAAAAATCAAAACCTGTGTTTTGCTTCATCTCATGAAACAGCAAGATATTTGTAATTCACACAAAAAAAATGTGAAATCCTTCAGTAACAAAGTGCTTTTCTATGTGACCAAGAAAATCTTGGTCATTTTTAGAAGAAGCAAACCCAAATTTTCAACGTTTCTGATGAAACCACTAGGTTTTTATATCCTATTTTGAGGAAACTGAAGTCTAGCTACTAGTTTTACTTCCTGAAATCTGAGAAAACTGAATTAGCTTCTAGAGTTTTTATTGTTTTTTAAATTCAGTCAGGCTTTTTGGAAGAAATTTCACTGAAACATTCCCACAGAAACCTTACATTTACCAGTATGTTTTTCAACAAAAAGCACTTCAAACTCTTTCTGCTACTACTACAATCAAGATATGGCATCTTATTTGCAAATTCAGGACAGAAACAGTGTTTTAAAAGGCATCATACTAATTTTAAAACTTGATCATGCCATGAACTACCACTGTGCAGGATTTGATTGAAATACGTGAACTCCATTTTACTGAAGTTATATATAACCATGTCGAACTTCATACTGTTTCATTTCTATGGCTTAAGCAAATACAGGAAGTTTGTCATGACTTGGAAGCCTTCTTCTCCCTCCAGGGAATTTTAAACTGCCAGGCTTATAGAAGCCCCCCAAAATGCTTGCCTCTCAAACGCCAGTGTGTGTAAAGGTCACACATTACATGTAGAATGACGCAATTTGAAGTCTGTTGAATTTTGCAGCTTCTCCTCTTATTTGCACTAGAAAAACAAACCTGAACTGCAGCGTAGCCATTTCTCCTAAACCTACCTTTCACATACTTTCTACTTTGAGCATTTCCTGCCATCAGCACAGAGTGTAATACTGAAACTAAGCATGCTCAAACTATATAGAAGTAATATAGGAGTAAAACCTGCAAAAGGTAGGCATGAAGACTTCAGCTACATCTATTACTTGAGCACAGCTAGCACAGACACAGCAAAAGCACCTAAAGGACACTTTGATTGGCAGACTGTGCAGGAAGGACAGTGCAGAGGCAGAGGATGGTCAGATGGTTTAAACAGTTTCCAATACCAGTTATACAGCTCTCCACCAAACACCTTCCTCCCTCCCACTATAAACAGAAAATCATTTTAAAGAAAAGTTGTGAGACACAAAAAAGGTTCACTTAAAAAAAACCCAAAAAAACAAAAAACCCAAAATAAAAAAACTCTACTATAGAGGTGAGTTCCAAAAAGATTATCTTAAAAGTATTAAAATTCCAATGAAATTAAAAATCCTAGCTACTGTAGATTTCTGTTGCATTTTAATAAGGAAAACGTGCCTCAGAAAATGTAAAGAATAAAAGGATGACTTAAAAACACAAGCTGACCTTGAAATTTTAACACATTGCTTCTGGTAAGGAAACATACCATTTTCACACTGACTTAGGGCTTTGAGCAACCTGGTCTAGCGCAAGGTGTCCCTGCCCATGGCAGGGAGGTTGGAACCAGGTGGTCTTTAAGGTCCCTTCCAACACAAACAATTCTGTGATTCTATACACACTTATATTGTTCCATTCATCTCTACATTCCAATGTTTTGATATCTCAGAGGAAGATGGACAAAGAACACATGGAACTACCTATGTGTTGCAGGCAGCTCCACTGACTTCACTACAAATACACTGCTCTAATGCTCTCATAGAAACCAAAGCAAATATGTGAACTATTACAGCCCAATGGGCACCGACAAGTGCAGCAAAACAGCAGACAGAAGCCTTACATGTAAACATCTCTGTTTAAGAAAAGCTCATACAAGGCACCTCATCTGCAACAATCCAGTAGCTCTGCTATACAGACTTCCCTATTTTTCTTTTTTAACTTAAGTATCTAACAAGTTCCTCATTTGTCATTCAGTGGGCGTTTTCTGTAGGTATTCTGAAGCACATAAACCAATGACTAAGTCACAGCAAAAACAAGACAAATTTTACCACTGCCTTCCAATGGAATAATAAGCTTAATGGCATTTCTAAAGTTAGACCGACAAATGACATTCTCAAACAATGTGGATTTATCTGACTCTCTATTCTGTGTTTAAACAGCAGGTGACACGAAGTACCTGTAGCATATTTGTCTGCTATTTTCTAACTCTGTAGATTAGTTGACATCAGTCTTTAGACTGTAACTTGACAAGGAAAATGGAAAACAACACTGGCACTAGAGAGAGTTGGCCCAAAGCATCTACTACCCTGAAGTCAATAACAAAACTTACAGAATCTTCAGTGGAATCCAGATGAGATATTTCCTTACAAAGCTGTCATCCTTTATCACCTCTATTTATCCCAGAGACCAACATCTCCCAGGCAAACAACTTGCCCTTTCCAGGAAGATTAGTAACACAGACCCAAGTGAAAATGGTTTACTTGTGGCGAATGTCCTTTCAACCAACCTTCAGACTTCTGTAGAAGCTTAGTTAATGGAAAAATGGCTTTTCCTTCTCTAATGTACACTGTCTTTTGCATATGAGAGCCTCACTGCATTCCTTGCAAGATTTCAGTAAAAAAATTAAAATATATGTGAGAAGCACATTCTTTGTCCCTCCTCCAAAGACTTGACCTCTTTTATCTTGCCTTCTAGGCATTGGCTGATTGCCGCATAGAAATTACAACTGCTAAACATAGTTAACAGTGTAATGAAAAAAGTCCATAAGGTACTGAATTTGTTTCCTAAAACCTCAAGATATGGGCTGGAAGGAAAGAGCAGTTGTGGGGGAAGTCAGCTGAAATACTTGCAATTGCTATTTACCAGTACTGATATACTAAATCATCATTTAAATGATCTTATGATGGAAAATCTAAATGGGTTACATATTTAGAAAGTAATAGCTCTTCAAAATAATCAAGTCCAAGTTCTGTTCTTTGGCAATATTTCTCCCCTGCCAAGAATTTTTGTATTAGTATTCATCTATACTAATTAGCTTACCAGCTTGAACAACTCTTACGAAACAGGTTTTTTTCCTAACTTCTTACATTTCATTTTTTTGAAGGAGACCAAATTAATATCACAGTTTGTATTTTGCTGTTTTTTATTTCTTACCTACATGAATCCATATAAATCTTATTGATTGACTATGGTAAATTCTTTCAATGGCTTCACAATGTTACCCTTTATAAAACGGAGAACAAGAGGATGACTGCAGGCTTTGTGCTGTCTCTGACAAGTAGAGGTTAAAATCGTCTTGTGCAAAGTCAGAGGCCTCCATTTGGCCAAAACTGCAAGAGGCTGCAAGCACTTGATGCTGTGGTTGAAAGTAATTTGGCATGAAAATGAAATACATCCTCAGGAACTACGTGGATAAACACCAGAAATCCTGACATGGAACCAGCCTACCTCAAAACAAGCCAGAGAATAAAAGCTTTAAAAATCTATAAAATAAAAAGTAATTACCTTAGAACTAAGCAAATTATGAATACCTCTCTAAAAATTCTGTTCCCATAACCCATTTCATCCTGTATGTCTGGAATAGCTTTCAAATAATTTATGAAGCTTTTTCCATTTCTTTCCTATCACTCCTAGTATTTGCTTACTATGGCAACCGATATTTTTTTCCCTTCAGAAACAGTCATGTTTTGCACTTGCACAGTATTTTGAATAATGTTTAGTCACGGAATATTTAGCAAATTTCTGTCAACTCTAATTAAACTTTGAATTTCTAATTTTATGATCTAGAAAGTGTAACTTTGAGTAGAGCCAGAATTTGCCACAGTGTAAGGGAAAGCCATTGAAATTATTTCCTTCTTATAAGGTGGAGAGAAATTTCAAATACTGACAATATTTCAATCATATTTGTAGAGTGACTGAATAAACACTTTTTTTAAAGTTCAAAAAATGCAAGTAAATGTTGAAGAGCTCAGCATTTTGTTCTAATTAAGGCATCCCCTGATATTTTCGGAATTCCTTTTGTCCTGTTCCTACTCATTGAAAATCATGTTGCTAAGATTGTTCACTAATCCTCTTTCCATTTTCCTTCCTTCTGAACAATGTCCATGCCCATTTTTCAAGCTTTTCATCTTCACGATCCTTTACTTTGCTTTTTTAGCCCATCCCTTTTAAACCACTCAATCCATACATTATAGCTCAGAAAGATTCCACGTTATCTAACCTCTACTAGCCTACTGTTGAGATCTACTACTTTTATTTACATGTCATAATCATTTGATGTCTAAAATACACTTCTAATGCACAATGCCATGCTGCCTTTTCTCCAGCGAATACACTGCAGTATACATAAAGAAGTTTATCTAGAAAGTGCAACTCCAAACATCACCTCAAGATGTACCTGGATACCTGCTATAAACTGCCAGTTCTCAATGTCACTGTCCCCAAGCATCTGTACAATGTCTATTACATACACTATAGGGTCTCTGAGAAATACTGTACTATGCAGAGGTAAAGCCTCTTGTCTTTCAAGTTTCCTGCCTTGCCAAGTTGGCTCATTAAATTACTCCAAAGATGGAACGGAAATGGTGATTTGCTCTTCGTGCAAAGTTCTCCCTTAAAGTAAGACTATATAAAGGCCCACGGGCTTAATCAGCAACCCTTATCAGACATACACACACACTGTTAGTAACTACAGAAAATGAAGAGTCTAAAGTAGAGGCTGCAGAGAGGGGTAAGTGTATGGCACTTCTTAACTGCTCTTGCTGCATGTATTAGAGGAAAGTGGGGGCCAACATTTTAAATATATCAGATAACAAATGGACATGTTGAGAATATCTCTTTCAGTTACTGCTGGCTCCCACTAGATATCTCTGTAAGCACTTTCTCAGAGAAGCTTACTTGGCACATCAAGGCATTTGAGAACATAAGTACCGAGAACATAACATGAGTCGCTGCTGGGACTTTCCATGAGTTACACAAAAAGTACAACTCAAGAACCTTCATGAAGATATTTATCAGTTATCCGTAAGTGGCCTAAAACACTGCTGTAACTTCCTATGTGCATTTACAATGCAAACAACCAATCTGCATATTCTATGATGCTGTTTACATATTCCAGGTAAGCCTAACGTTTTCATTGGCATTAACTGGACCTTTGAGATAACAAATCTTCTTTTTACTGTTAGACACTGCCCGTTTCTATTAGTGCTACGAAAAAATATTACTTTGAAACTTGCAGTATTGTGCTCTAAAAACCTCAATCCCCTATTTTCAATTTCTGTCTCAATTATGGTGGACAACAAACCAAATAATGCCAAGAACAAGCTCAAAATTAAAACAGAGGGTACCTCTAATATTTTCTGAAATGAAATATTCTAAAAGTATCTTCAGAACTTTTATGACAAATGCCAGGACACAGTTCTGGAACTTTTCTCCATCACTGGGCATGGAAAGCTTCTCCTAAAAGCCTACTCCAGAGAAACTTCTACACAAAATCAAAATGAAACAAGAAAAACAACATCAAATCATTAGTATTTTTAAAGATTCTCCCATTTTCACATTCTCTTAAGAAGTTCTCCCATAAAATAGAGTATTTAGAAAGCCCCAAGTAGTCTTGCAAGTATTCGAAAGGATTATACCACGCTAAGGGATACTGCAACAACTGAACACAGTCCCAAGAGCAGCACTTTAGACCTGAAATTCCACTTCAAAGGAGAGGGTTCCAGCTAGGAAAAGCATCAGAATACATCTATTTGCCTCTTAGCTGCTTAAAAATTACTAATCAACACATAATGATTTTCCTTTCTGCCTATATCAGCTTTTGCACAGTATTCCTTAAGTAAAACATGTTTTCTGTAGTTCATTTCTCTCCATAAAAACAGGTATATAAAGGACAGTATAGGAAACAGCAAGAAAGGGACTTCATGTAACTAACTGAAGTGGTTCGAAAAAACTGTTTACACACAGAGAGATACAATACTGTGAAGAAATGTTTTAGAACTAGAATTTGACTAGAAGTGGCATCTCCTAAAGTGTGATTGCCATATTCATCACACATATTTTTAAGAGCAAAGATCCAAAGCAATCCACTGTTCTCAAGTTATTTAGAGAGACTGCAACAACAAAATACCTTTACCCTACATACATTCAGGATTGAAAAGTGCTCTTCTCTAACAATCCAAAAGTAGGAAAAGAAAAAAAGCACTCTAGCAGCATTAATTTATATAAAAGGAGAGAAATTGTTTCCTCTTTCAGCAAGCAGGAAAGGAGCAGTTCCATTTCCTATAAAGGAAATGGAAACAACTCCAAAGAAAAAAGAGAAAGATTCCAAATGCACATGAATGGAGAATTCTTTTTTTATTCTGAGCTTCTTTTTCTCTTTTTAAGCAATTACACACACAGAAAAATTATTTTAACTTAGAGAGCCTAATAGACTCATAGCTCAAATACTTCAACTTCGCCGGCCTTTTTTTAATATTTGAAAGATTTTGGGCAGTTATGTATTAGATTATGGCTACTAAAATAAAAACTAATCAGGAAAATCGGTTCTAGAAGGTCAGTCAAACTTTCAGCAGAAAATATTTACAGTTTTCATTTACTTGTCATTTGTATGCATAGTTCTATTTGCATCACGCTAACCATACAGACATGAAGGGAGTCTTTGACTATGCAGGATTAGCCTGGCGAGGAAAAATAAAGTCTTTAAATGCTCATTTAAAGACTCCCCTATTACACTGGGAAATTTTTAAGGGGTGAAAAAGGGAATTTTCAGTGCGCTATTTCACTCTGTCTCTGTAGGTGGACACCATCACTGCATTTTAAGAAGGCAGTAAACCACTTACCAGAAGCAGTCTCACAGTGACTTACATCTGTCTGAGCAGGCAGCTCCTGAAACGTAGTTGAGAAGGCCAAAGTTCCCAGCCCTGCTTTCTCTGCACCTACTTCCCTGTAGACATACAGTATTTAATCAAGTCTCTCACGAGATCCTTTTGCTTGGCAGGGTTTAACATAAACATACAAAATTTTAACCTTCCTACATTTTATTGCTATTCACTAGCTACTGTAATTATCTCAGTTGCATATTTAACAAGGATCTATCCCAAGGTGCCTGCCAACCCACACTGTTCTACAATTCTATCATCCATGGACTCCAAAACACATTTAACAGTTAGATAGCCTCACATTCCAGTGAAAAAATGAGCGAGCTCTTACACAGAGGGAAGCTAAAAAGGCACAAAATCACAGAAAACTTTGCCAGGGCTGGAGGAGCAAATCTGTGGCACAGGCAGAAACAGACTTCCTGGCTTTCAGCCCTACGACTCAACCATAATAAAATCCTTCCTGTACATACACATGCTCAAAGAGAAACTCCAGTAAACAGATGAAAAATGCTATACCCCATGAAGACAGCTGGACAAACAACAACACTCAGGGCAAAGAAAATACTATCCTGCCAGGGTTGTTTTCACTGCAACAATAACTGAAGTGAGGACAGAACTACCATGATACAGTGATGTTTCTAAAAGCAGTAACATTACTTACAGAATAAAGGAGTTACAAACAGTATTTTGAGCATCTGACAGCCTTCATTTAACAGTGTATCTCCTGGCTTTGGAAGAACTGTAAGAATTTGTTATGTTACTAATGCCAAAGGTATTTTTTCCTCTAAAGAAAGACCACCTCGCGTCTGTGCACCCACACCTCCACCCAAAAGGAAAATCAAATTTAGTGAATAAGGGACATACTCGTTTCCATTAGCTTCTCTCTCTTAGCATGAATTATGGCTTGAGGTTTTGACACTTAATGTCACATTTCTGTACTTCAGGGATTTTCATTCTAGTAACTGATCCTGCCCCACACTGTGCAAACAAAGCCAGAACAGGAAAACTGAGCTCAGAGGTCTCATGGCCCATTGCAGAACTCCTGGATTCTTGCAGGAAAACTGCCCTTTCACGAAGCAAGCCTGCTGGGAATAGACACAAAATATAGCAACATGTGACAACTGCTTTCGTGAGGAAAGCCAGGTAAGACAACTGTATGCTAAGACACAAGTTGAGCTGGACACACAAAAGACTCTGCCAAGCTCACATTTTCGTTTCTTGCTGACTTAGAAGTGGAAATGCACTACGTTTTACAGTTAAGTATGAATTTCAAATATAGTTCAAAAGGTTTCTTGTGGTTATACCCTATTAAATTAAAACAGCTTGATATCACCTCAAAATCGAGGTGAAAGAGTTTCACAGAAAAAACTTACCAAGAAAACCTGAACTAAAATAATCAAGTCATTTTTATATTTCTGAATTTTGCTTGACATATTTTATATTAAAAAAAAAAAAAACCATGCCAACCCCCTGTGAAGTGCTATTACTTACTCTCCTCTACAACAGAGTAGAAAGGTTTTGCCCAGAGCCTTGCTTAGGTACAACTGATTAAAATCTAGTTCAAAAGAACCATACCACCCAGCCAGATATGAAGAGATTTGTTATTCTAAACATTAGAAATAAGACTGGTTTTGATGCCAGAAGTGAGTCTATCCAAGCTGTTGTTAAATAGATGAGTCTGTCTAAACTGAGATTTATCTCCTATCTGCCTCTACAGGCAAGAAGAGCTGCTTTTTTTTTATATTTACTTAATTAGTTACAACATGTTTTCATCTCATTAATCAGTGACTAATGGGAGTATTTCATGGATGTGCAATGACTGACCTCCTATATATTACCAGAAACAACTGGATAGTACAGTACTTAGTTTGGTATATTAATTCCATGCTTACGTATTGAAGAAAATTCTTTTTGTAACACAAAACTTACACAAAAAATTGAAGCATATTTTCTGTAAAAAGAAACATCTTTCTGATTGGAAATAAAGCCTGGGATAAGCCTTCTAATACAGAACAAGTTAAAAATTTCTCCTCCTACTGCCACACACCTCAGTCCTGGGAATATCCAAGAGCAATCCACAATAATCTGTATGCCTCTCTTTCACCAATTTTTTGGTGAAATTACTTAATTACTTGTCAATGTTACTTTGTCCCTCCTGAGGTTTGTACTGGTGTACTGAGGGAACTGGGCTGATTTCTGCTAATTTAACATGTTATCTATCACAAGCAAAGATATCTATAAAAAAAAGTAACATGAGTTCAATCCAGTATCAACTATAAAACCCCACAATAACCATTATCTCCAAACACAAACAGGAATTTTAAGGCACTGAGACACTTAAAAGTCTCCTTATAACCACAGAAAAAGATTTTGTGATGAGGCTTTCACACTCCAGCAACACTGACAAAGGACCTTTCAGGAACTATAGAAAGAGCTAACCGGAGGCTGCAGCTGCAGTGCTCTGCTGGTGACCAGTTGCACGCCTGCAAGGTACAGTCCCAGCAGAGGCATTACCAGATTAGAGAAAGGCAAACAAGCCGAACTGAAACCACTCTTCAGTCTGCCAGTTCAACCTCTTCTTCCTGTGATGTCATGCTACAAATTGCCTGAGCTCCCTGCTCTCCTCCTTCAGAGGGAGCTGGGCAGGCGAGAGCCGTGCTCTGCAGGAACAAACACGCTCTGGAATTTCATTTCTGCCCTTGCAAGCAGCCTGCTTCCCGTCCCACAGGCCGAGCGAGCAGGCAAGCGCTCCCAGGAGCTGGAAAGCTGGTTTTACAGAAAGAGGGCTGAGGGAGAAATGCAAGTGCTGACACTTTGCCGGCACCCAGGAAATCGCTCTCTAAAGCGTACGTGCTCAGTAAATTTGAATGGACAAGACTTCACTACCACGATCTGCAGCCAAAAGTAAGGCAGAAAGTTTGACAGCAGCTTCATTGAAACGAGGGGGAAAATGGAATTAAGCAAGCTCTGGGATGACCTCAGCAGCCACAAATGATGTTTTTTTACTTCTGAAGACTGGCTATGAGATTACAAATAGCACTTGGAAGAGAAAGGTGACCTCCTGGTGATCACTGCTGGAGATGTATTCCCCTGCGACAGAGCTTGGGTTTCTTCCCTGAAGCTTTACAGTGCAACAAACTTGCCAGTTACACAGCTCAAATATATCCTCAAGCTCCTCTGGAATTTTACAAAAGTTGCAATAAAAATACCAGAGAAACCTCCAAATCACAGGAATCTGAAATATACCATTATAATGGTAAGCTCTAATTGTTCCACTGAGGACTCCTTTAAATATACTCTATATGGCTGTATCTTTAGTATGGTGTTTGTTCTCGGCCTCATAGCAAACTGTGTTGCTATCTACATTTTTACTTGTACGTTAAAAGTGAGAAATGAAACTACAACTTACATGCTTAATTTAGCAATATCAGATCTGCTTTTTGTGTTTACATTACCCTTCAGGATTTATTACTTCGTAACAAGAAACTGGCCGTTTGGAGACATTCTGTGCAAGATTTCTGTCACCCTCTTTTATACAAATATGTATGGGAGCATTTTATTTCTGACTTGCATAAGTGTAGATCGTTTTTTAGCTATAGTACATCCCTTTCGATCCAAGACTCTCCGAACCAAAAGGAATGCAAAAATTGTCTGTGCTGCAGTATGGATAACTGTGTTAGCAGGCAGCACACCAGCGAGCTTTTTCCAGTCCACAAATCGCCGGAATAATACTGAGCAAAGGACATGTTTTGAAAACTTCTCGGAGGACACGTGGAAAACCTACCTATCCCGGATTGTTATCTTCATTGAAATCGTTGGGTTTTTCATTCCACTCATCTTGAACGTGACCTGCTCTACTATGGTCTTACGGACTTTGAATAAACCCCTTACATTAAGTCGGAACAAATTAAGCAAGAAAAAGGTACTCAAAATGATTTTTGTCCATTTGGTGATATTCTGCTTCTGCTTTGTGCCTTATAACATTACCTTAATACTTTACTCCCTTATGAGAACACAGACCTGGATTAATTGCTCTGTGGTAACTGCAGTCAGGACCATGTACCCCATCACTTTGTGCATCGCTGTTTCAAATTGCTGTTTTGACCCTATAGTCTATTATTTCACATCGGATACAATCCAGAATTCGATAAAAAAGAACCGGTCCACCAGACCACGGGACATGAGGTTCTCTGAAAGGCCAGTTTCAGAAAACTTCATTCAACACAGCCTTCAGACCATAAAAATGAAAATATTTGACAGTGACTCCACAATATGAACTGTATTAAAAGACTGCTGAAACTAAACTGGAATTACAAGCCTGCACATTTCTTCAGCTGTGGAAATATATTCTGATATGTAAATGTTACGCCTCACTCAGATCAGAAAAAGTTTATGATAAGACTGTAAAAGTGTTAAGCATAACAGTACATGGAAAAAGTATTTTAAGAATTTATGTCAGATGTCTGTTCTGACAGGCTGTATGGTAGAAACAAACTTGGGTTTGGATCAGGTTAACCAAAGTCCAAGGACTGTCTGTTCAGTCAAACACAAATGAAAAAGTAGGTTGGGGGTGGGGGGGTGGTGTGTCTGAAGTTAAAACAGTTGCTTATTTTTAATAACATACTGGTTTCCAAGTTACTGAGGATGGGGGTGAAAGTGCCTGGTTTACACTGCAGGATCCAGTTGCTGAAGAAAACAGCAACATATTAATTATATCACTTCAGCTACTTTGCCTGCTCAGGAGTTTACTCTTCTCCCTGTATCTTAACACTTCCCTCCTGCCTTTCTCCCTGCACCTTCCTTCTTAGGGACCATTGTATTCATAGGAAACTTCGATCAAAGGGCTGTAAGAACTTTGTTTCTCCCAGGTTTATCTGACAAAATATATTCTCTCTCCTCCACAAGCCTGGCCCCCATAAGGCAATTAAATCTTCTGGTAGTTTAGGGCATCTGGAAACAACTCAAAGAAACTGGTTTTTCTTCTCACCTCTGTCTCAAGATGTCTGTGTAAATTATAACAAAATAACCTCTGATGACTGAAGTTGGTGCTTTAGGTACAGTACCACTTTAATATAAAGTCTTTTGAAAAGTTCTTCAACTCAACATAACTTTTGACCAAAATAACATCCTCCAAACCAGGTAATTCAATCTCAAAATACTAGTTTCTTAGAAAAACATGACCTTTGCTAATTAGAAATGAGCATCTGATCAACTGAATACTTCACAATTGGTCAAACAATTTGATTTCCCAGACAAATTCAAGACACAGCGATTTTTAGAGTGAAACTTCCCCTCAATCACTGTGTTCTCAAAGTATTTTTTATATGAGCATTTAAAGTTTCAATTGCTATTTTCTTTCAAACTTTATATAGTATACAAATAAATTACCTGGGGCTATGCTGGCAAAGTCAATCAAGACACTTTGAAAAGTCAAAGCCACGTAAAAGCAGAAATCTCTGCATATTACTGTTACAAACAGGAATATATAGACAAAAGTGCTCTAAAACTTCCTATGTATGTTTCCCAGCTAACAGAACATTGTGTACATATTCCTAAAAATTAATTTTACATCACTGTAAAATTAAATAAATATTTAAAAGCTGAAAGTAAGCAGTAAGTGTTGGTTTTTCCTCCCTAGAAACAATGGAGTCAAGAATATAAAGCGAGTTAAAATGAATCTGCACTTTAGATTTAGGGAGGTCAGTTGCAACACAGATAATACCTGAGGCATTCTGACTTCAGATCAGTATACAGAAGCGCAAATTGATGTTGGAGCACATTTACCTGTCAGGGTACATATGTTATCTGATTGAGTTTACTTTCTTTTGTGAAGCTTTTGCTTAATTGTTATGAAACAAATATACTTGGCCTGTTAGTACTGGAAAACTGAGTTACTCAAAGAATGCTAAAAACTAATGACTGAATTTCAAATTTAACAGAATTTTAAATCTTTACCCACACAACTTGTGACAGGAAAATTCAAACAGTATGAACTTAAGCTTCAAAGATAGTTTAGATACGTCTGCGTAATACATAAAAACAGGCAGTTATCACACTTAGGAATCCTAAACTCTTCTGATTCATATCCAACTTCAGAAAAATGCACAAAACCCCCAGCATGAGTAGTAATTCTGTAACTTTCCATAGGCCACTGACAAATTCAAAGTTCAAAAGCCAGATATGCATCTCCAATGCCTTGATACCTCTCTCTAAAGAGCCTGCTTAATATTAGACTCCCTCCAAAAACTTTGATACTAAAGCCCTTAATGTCACTACTGGGCTGCTTTTCTTAGGCTATCACTCTCCCCGAGCTTGTCAAAGCTGTTAATATGTTGAGCGACAACTTGCTCAGCAATGCCTCTGCATTACAGCCGTGAGCATCCCAGAGCCCCACCTCAGTAAAGAGAAGCTACTTCTCAGATTAGGAAACTTCAGGAAGAAAAAATAATCACTGACATACACGCGGAAGCTGCAGATAAAGTCATATGTATGGGTACTCCCCTTTAAACCAGACCTTCCTTGGTATATTAGCAGAAAAAACTTGGGGAAGCACAAAGAGTAGCTCTTTCTGCTTTGCACTCACTCTCCAGGGCAGTAGCTTCTGCTTTTTGTGATGGCATAGTGCAACACAGTACAACAGCTTTCCAACCAGTTAACAGCTCAAGATCTCAAAACTGTTGGAAGAAGCATATATTTTTTATTAAATATACTTCACTCTTTCCAGAGGGAAAAACAAACAAACCACCCCAATAAACAAACAACAAAAGAACACAGTCAAAAAAGCAACATCTATAATTTAAAGAATCTACCCATTACTTGAGAAACTCCTGATCTGACTGATTCAGAAGAGTCAGAGTAAACCCGTACCTCCCACAAGCTGATATAAAGCCAAGCTACCAGATGTTCAGGACTGGATGAAGTTTCCTCCACCTTTTCTGGTTCTGCAACAAGATTATCCTGGAGAGCTGTGGAGGGAGCAGTGTTTTTACTTGAATTGCACTCCTGTCTGCTCCTGCCTTTGATACCAACTCTACCACCTCTCTGGTAATAATAATTTAAATCTAGATGAGGAGTTTTGCTCCTAAATCATACCTCAGCATCTCAAAAAGGGCTTACATTGTCAGAGCTCCTGAGCATCTGAATGTGTTGCATCCAGTACTTCCTAAAAGTACATTACTTTTATCCATATGCTTATGCAAGGGGGATGAGAAGTTCAGTTTTAGGACCAGACAGAACCTACAAATTTGTTCTTTGTAATCTGGTTTCTTCATTGACAGAGCACAGACATGCCATGCTTGCCATAAAAATAAAAGCAGTGAAAATTTAGTTGATTGCAAGCATTTTTTGGATCTAAACCAAGGTGGCCAGCCACTGTTAACTAGATACTTAACCAGCACTTTCAGAAGACAAGGAAAGCAAGCAAGCTTTCTATCAGCACCTCTGATTTACCTCAACATACCATCACTTCAAAAGCAAAACATTTCTCATACTATATATTTTATTCTCAGCTTGAAATTTTAATTTGTCTTTCTCAGGAAGGGAATGCAAGCCAATCTGTTTCATTCAATATAAGTCATTGACATCTACAAAAATACCAATACCAAGTCAAACACATCTTTGTACTTTTCATCCAGAATTGCTGGGGAAAAAACAACCCAAACAATAAACCTTCAGGTAGGAAAGATATCCTTATCTGAAATCAACCTACAAACTTCTGTTTCATATGAAAGTAACCTCAGTTACAGAAACGCAAAGACTGCAGAACAGCTCACGAGATCAGGCAGAAGATAGGAATGGCTGTACTAGGTCAGACCCCACACATTCAGCTAATCTGCAATACTGCCTCCCAACAGTGGCCAAAGCTGGATGCCTGGGGAAGATAACAGCAGGAGAGGCACGCAAGGCCTTCTCTCGTTCAAGTGCTGTCCCACTCCACTAGATGCTTCACAGGACTTTCTGGGTCAGATGTGTTTGTATGTCCAGCAACAACCAAATTTTTTTCTTCTGTGATCTTGCCCTGCCTCCCTTTGCATGTGTGTAAACTTCTTAACCCCCACAGCATTCTGCAGTAAAAAATCCACATTGTGTGTCTGTGTGGAGGGGGAACTAAAGAAAACTCAAACGTCCTTTTTTGTTTCAAATCCACTAGTTTAATTTCTGCCTCCTCATTTCTTTTAGAAGAGGAGAGGAACATCTGGCGCACCATCCAAACTTTCCATATCTCTCCCGTTTCAAGAGTCTTCTGTAAAATGCTGGCAAATGCTCTGACCACACCACCCAAGTCTTGGAAGGCAGAACAGGGACTGTGAGAAGGAAGACCTTGGGTCCACTGTAGGAGAGGATCTGGTTCAAGACCATCTTAAGAACCTCAACATGCACAAGTCCATGGGACCTGATGAAATCCATCCACAAGTCCTGAAGGAGCTGGCGAATGAAGTTGCTACGCCAATGGCCATTATATTTGAAAAATCATGGCAGTCAGGTGAAGTTCCTAATGACTGGAAAAAGGGAAATATAACCCCCATTTTCAAGAAGGGGAAAATGGATGACCCGGGGAATTACAGAGCAGTCA
>JBCJKH010052847.1:75122-90980 GCA_039877255.1 Loriculus beryllinus | reverse complement strand
AACAAAATGGCAGTTTTTTAAAATTTGACTTCTAAAGGCTATGATATTTTGTACTGAACATACAGTATCAAGCTAAATCCTTTTGCAGATCTGAGTCCTCTGTAGGGCTTTCTCCTGAATATAAATGCCAGGGTTTGACCTATTAATTTCAACAGCATGTTGACAAAATAATGAATGAGGAGAGGAACTCTGTCCTTGTACTTTGGTAATATTTACTCAGTATCTCCGTATCATAGAGTGCTGGACAAAGGCAAGAAAATGTTTCTTTTCAGTGTGAAGCACAAACAGTATAATCTAAATCACAACAGTCCTGTAGCTCTAAATTCCATTAGCTATTTCAATTTATTCATAAAAACTCTGCCTTGATCAAGGAATAGACATCTTAGGACTGTTTCTGTACCGGTCTTATCTCCCATGCCTTGAGCTGCCTTTACCCCAGTGCTTCTAATAATAGCTACAACAATTTATGAATAGAGGGCTGTTGATAAAGGTGGTCCTTTCTCTCTTCCTGAAGGCCTGATGAAACATAGCTTGTTTGTACAGTAGCTGATGTGAGTGAGTGAATGGCCATACAGAGAGGGAAGACAGGTGAAGGAGTTGCATCCTCATGCTTAATTCATTTGTGTTTCTCTCCCACTGATTTAAAAGTTTTAGAGAAAAATAGAAGACCCTCATCATCTAAGGGCAGTTGGGATTGCAGTAGGATTAGGCTCTCAGCACAGTTCTAAGAAATCAGTTTCCTTTGATATATCGGTTGTCCTTTCATATTTCCATTTTTTCCCTAAAAGGCGCAGAGGAAAAGATACCAGAAAGATTTACAGAAGCTGAAATTGTGATATTAATTTTTTCCTTACTCTCTGCTTCTTCCTTATTATGACAAAAAATTAATCCTGGAAGTACTTCAGCTGTCTGTATGGCATCCACTCCCAATAATTAAGTTTCCATTTGACATCAGAAGTTCTGATCTCACTAACATAATACAAACTTGGCAAGGGTCTCTGGCTGATACCACTTTGCCAAACAGCTTTACAGTAAGCAAATTCCACAACACAAAATAAACAGGCAAATAGCCAAGTTGTAACTTTTTCCAAATGGCCCATCTTGATTTAGTAAAATTATCATCTTTTCTCTGTAGAAAAACTCGGCCTTGTTGTAAGGTGCTGTTTTCAACAAGGTTCAGATGCAGCATTTTGACTTTTGTTAAAGATGAACGTAAAAATGCCTTTGGGGTTGGAGGGGCCAAGTGCCACTCTGGCGGTAGAGGTGCTGAGGTTGGAGGACCTAGAAACTAGCACCACAAAATATTAACAATGGAAAAACATGCGTTGAGCTAGATATAAAGGCTGTCAAGAAACATGAGAAGATTCTATGTGAATTTATTTAGTAATTAGTGCATGTAAAATATGAGTGTTTGAAATGTTCTTTGGCAGCAAAGTCAAGGTAATGTAAATGACAAGGTGCTGACTTAAGAAGTGAAGTGTTTTTTAATTATTTGATTTGTTCCTGTAGCTTCTCCTGCTTCCTGCACAATTTTGGCAAGTCATTTCTCTTTTGTCTCTGCTTTCCAACATGCGGATAGTATTGGTGGCCTCCTTTGTGAGCTGTGTTCAAAGGCACTATCTGCTTCTCTCTTTTTCCATCACTTTCTAATATTCCACTGTTCCTTACCAAGTACCGCTCTCTCATAAAAGGCTATTAAAATCCATAGGAAAGTAAATTATTTTAGGTAATTAGGATATTTTCTTTAGAAATACAGCTTTCTTATACTGCAGTGTTCGCATGCTGTTCATGTATGTTATAATGTGTATTTTCTCCCATTCAAAATATTGAGAAACATCTTTGGTTCAGAATTGGAAAAGCTTTCTGTTGGAAGGCTTTTTTGCTCATCTCAAAAGCCACATTTTATTTGCTTAAAAAAAAAATTAATAATCTGCTGTTTAAAAAATAAGCAAGCTTTGAAAAGCTAGGAAATAAGCTGTTACTGAATCCAGGCACTCTTTGTGTTTACATATACTCCTAGTTTCCTCATTATCTTGTCTGATTGGAGAGGCCTATCAAACCTTAGCTCAAACCTCTTGCTTGTCTGATAAAGAAGTCTAACTACTTTGTTTACAATATGCTGTTGATGTTACATACAGTTCATGAAATCTGTTTTGTAGATTTCGAAAGAAACATAGACCCTAGGTGCATTAAATTCTATTAGAATTCCATAAAAAAATACCCACAGTGAAAAGAAAAATATAGTAATATACAGTGTTTAATACTTTTCACTTTTTTTTTTTTTTTTTTTTTTTTAACACTCTGAAACCCTATGACACTGTGATTAAGGATAGAAGAGAGTTTACAAACAAATATACTCTAGGCAAAACCAAGTTTAAATGGATTCATTTTGTCTGAAGACTCTTCAGCCCTTTCAATTCTCTGTCTACTGTGCTTGGGTTAATTGGGTGGTGGCAAGTTGTTATTTATGATCACCTTTCCTGTCAGACAGCAGTGTCCTCTTTTAATGTCATCTTCTTGACAAGTGCTCACTTTTCTGCAAGTTATGGGTTGAGGCAGACAGCCTTGATTGCTATTACAGAGTGATATATGCTGTGCCTTCAGCCCACAGACATCTCACAACTGTACCAATGCTCCTGATAAGGAAGCCCAGTTAAGGTACATACTTTATTCCATGCTGCCTGCAAGTATCAGATCGTTGATACCGTATTTTCTATATGTATTGTGTCTGTGTGACAAGGTTTTGGTAGCAGGGGACTAATAGAAGCTTCCCCCATGTCTGATAGAGCCAATGCTAGCCAGCTCCAAAACAGACCTGCTTCTCACCAAGACTGAACCCATCAGCAATTGGGGTAGTGCCTCTGGGATAACATGTTTAAGAAGGGGGAAAAAATACCCTGTGCAATTGCAGTGGGAGAAAAAGGTAAGAATATGTGAGAGAAGCAGCTCTGCAGACGTCAAAGTCAGTGGAAGGAGGGAAGGAGGTGCTCCAGGTGCCAGAGCAGAGATTCCCCTCTAGCTCACGGTGAAGAAACTGCCATCATGAGGCAGGCTGCCCCCCTGGAGTCCATGGAGGTCCATGGTGGAGCAGATCTCCAGCTGGACCCCGCGGAGGACCCAATGACAGAGCAGGTAGAAGTGCCCAAAGGAGGCTGTGACCCTGTGGAAAGCCTGTGATGGAACAAGCTCCTGGTAGGACCTGTGGACCCATGGGGAAAGGAGCCCACATGGAGGTGGTTTACTGACAGGACTTGTGACCCTGGGGGACCCATGCTGGAGCAGTCTGTTCCTGAAGGACTGCACCCTGTGGAAGGGACCAGTTCTGGAGCAATTCATGAAGATCTGTAGCCCATGGGAAGAACTCAGGTTTGAAAAGTTTGTGGAGAACTGTCTCCTGTGGGAGGAACCCCACTGTGAAGCAGGAGAACAGTGTGAGGGGTCCTCCCTGAAGGAGGAAGGAGCAGCAGAGACAGCATGTGATGAACTGAGTGCTACATCCATTTTCTGTCCCGCTGTGCTGCTGGTGGAAGAAGAAGAGAAAATCAGGAGTAAATTTAAGTCCAGGAAGAAGGGAGGGGTGGGGAGAAGGTGTTTTAAAATTTGTGTTTCTTTTTCATTTTCCTACTCAGATTTGATTGGTAATAAATTAAACTAATTTCCCCTGAGTCAAATCTAGTTGGCCTGCAATAGGAATGGATGAGTGATCTCTCCCTGTCCTTATCTCAACCCAAAAGTCTTTTGTTATATTTTCTCTCCCCTGTCCACTTGAGGAAGGGGGATGATAGCGTGTTTCCGGTGGACACCTGGTGTCCAGCCAGGGTCAATCACCACAGTGTAACTGCCACTTTAGCTCTATCAGTGTACGTTGTTGGCAATGTTACCTGGTGGGTTAAAACTCCAAAGAAAACATTGCGAGATTAATGGAGATATTTTCCCCTGGAAGATCTTTGCTTTTGAGCAAGTTGCTTGTTCTTGTGCCCTACTAAAATCTGACTTAGTACAAGTTGCTTGTTCTTGTGACCTACTAAAATCTGACTTAATACTGTAGTAATTTCTTCATTGAGTGGATGTGACATTTTAGCAGCTGGTCATGATTTTGTCTGAAGAGCAAGTTACATGGCAGCATTTAGAAACAGAAGTGTAAAGGCCTGAATTTAATCAGCCAACTTCTGTAATGCAGGAGGACTGCAGCAGCTTGTGGATGCTTTGAATGTAAAATGCAACATGCTGTATTCATTGGTTCAGTCCTGTAGGAAAGCAGAAGTGAATGTCAGCATTCAGAATGGTTCCTGTTTCTGCCTTAGCTCCATAATAATATCTGAAAGGTATCATTTCACAAAACTTTCCAAGATATACTCTTAATATTCTCAAAAGGCATCTTTAGAATGTTTAATCCTAATTATAGTTGGAGTTCACACCATCAGATAGGGCAAGTTTTTATGATGCATATTGTGAGCTGAGGAAACAAGACATCTGAATAGCATATTTGCTAGTGAACCAATGAACAGGTAGTGCTTTCTTAATTTGTTTTGCATTCTGTTTCCCTAGGAAATGTCCCTTTCAGCATTCTGCTAATTTCTGTTTCTGATGATACTGTAAATCAAGATACTCTGCCTGATATTAATTATTTGTACTGCAACAGTATCTGGAGGCCCCACTGGATATCAGGACTCCACTGTTGTAGATAATATACAAATATACTGTTTGATAAGCCTGTGATTTCAGAGTATAAAAAGACAAAATGGAGAGAGAAACAGAAGTGGCTTATTCAAGGTACAGCAGAGCAGCAGCTAAAGCAGAAAATAAGTCTTTCAACCATGTACTCTAACTAGGCTCACTGTATGAGTGACTTAAAATTTGAAAGGCCTCAATGTGTACTGATGGTATCACCTTACATGAAATATGGAAACTTCTGGTGCCAAGTTAATTCCTAGATGTAATTCTGGTGATATTGTGTATTAGTGTTACCTAAAAATCTGCAGTGATACATAATGCTCTTGTCAGGTCCTGGGTATCTGGGCTGAAGAAAATCCAAGCAGCTTCTGTATCTCGCACATGCTTTTACTTGGCTAAATATCTTGTGTGTGATGTCATACCTGACAAATCACTTCTGACCCTTGTAGAGGAGTTGTCAGATGATTGAGTTCTTGTCTTTTTTTTTTTTTTTTTGACTTGTTTTCAGAATAGTTTTGTTTGAGAAAGAAACTTTTATTATTAGACAAGAGGCAAAGATGGAAAGAGGGAAAGATGAAGGGAGAGAAAGACATAAGGTAAAAGTAAAGCAAGAGAGCTGCAATTTCACAACCTACTGGTAACTCAGTATTTTTGTGATATTGCAAGGGTGTTTGGTAAAAAAAAAAAAAAAGAAAATCCAGAAAAGGAAAGAATAAGGCATACCTTATGTAGCAGTATGAGCCATTAAAAGGTATTATCTAATAGTCTGTGTCCCACATAAAGTCAACAGGCAAAAAATGAAGGACAGTTTGGAAAGTTTGATGAGCTCATAACAAAGTTATTGCTCTACATTTTACTTAAGCTAAATAATGTGATGTGTCCTAAAACAAAGAGTAGACGTCATCTTTTGACACAAGGGGCACTCCCAGAGAGCACTCCAGAATAAGACTGTTAGTCATGGTGAATAAGCCTTAAATGTGAGGCCCCATGGTAAGATTGTGGCCAAAAGATATTATGTAGTCTTTGAACATAAAAGCCAAAGTGGTTGTGTAATTTATGTAAACTAAAGTTAAAATTTTCTGGTGTCTACATTTGAAGAAAAGTATTAGTAAACTGAAGGAGTTTTGGAACCATAGGAAGATTAAATGAAAGATTGAAAAACCTGCTTTCAAGTGAGAAACCCAGAGAGCTGAGTCTTTTTCTCTTATGCAGTATAAAGCTCTTATGCAGTATAAAGCTGGAAGAGTCTGCAGTCACAGAAGGAGGAAGCTGGAGCCTTAAGTCATCTGCTCTAGCATTTTCTTGCTTTGAGGCAGGACTAAATACAGCAGCCTGGCTGTGACAGATGTTTATCTAAACTATTCTTTCTAAACCTTCAATGAAAAAGATTTGATTCTCATTAATCTTTGCCAGATTCAGTGTTTCACTACTTTATAAAATAAATCAGGAATGGTAAGAACCTTCAAGAAAATTTTTACTTGCTCACCATCTTGCAAGTAATTTATAGAATTATGGTGCTAGATGGCTCTTGAGCATAGGAAGTAAAAGTTACATGAAACCGTAGTGATCTGCCTTTAAGGAACTGCTGAGCAAGAGGTTATAAGCACATTGTTGCATTCAATGGCTTTTGATTGACTTTTCTCCCATGAATTTGTCTATTATTGAATGTATCTTAAACATCTGAAACATCCTGTGACAGTGAGTTGCACAACTCATTTATGTACTGTCTCGAAAGGTACTTTCCTTGCTTGAACTTTATTACCAAATAATTATATTTGTATTTCTTTAAGTTATATAAAAAAATAGTGCTGAATATTGCTATTTTTATGGGGGGTTTATATATATAACTTCAAGTGTGGTAGTTTTTTGAACCTTTTATATCTCTTTTTCTTTTTGAGACAGCCACACACGGATCTGTGTACTGTGTTTAAGAATTAAAGTCAAAGGTGCACCATTACATTACAGCAGAGATTTTCCTTTTGTACAGTGTTCCTTTTTATTATAATTCTTGTCACTCCATTTGCCTTTTTGACCATGTTCAGTACTGAGCCAATCTAATCAAAGAAGCAACTGCAATAACTCCAAGGCTTCTTTCCTCAGCTGTAGATGTTCAAATCACAAATAAGTGTTTTTTCTAAAATATATGCTACAGTTCAACAAAGAATCAATTTGAACAAGGATATATGGCCTCACATAAAATTTTAGAGACTAGATTATAACAGTTGTCCTTTTTAGCCTTATAAATTATGTATCTGTAAGAATTGCTTCTTTTAAAAACCATGGCCCTGAGGGGTAATAATTTCTATTTATTTTGTCCCCTGTGTGTTTCATTTTCTCTGATAAATAGGTTTGCAACTTGCATTTAGTAGATATGGTTCAGCACCTTATAGAATCATTAACACGCAGTATATAAAAAAAGAGAACCTTCGTACTGCTTCTTATAATAGCCCTCAAAAATCAGCCAAAATTGGCTGGTCTGTGTACTTCTTTTCACCTTAAAAACTTTTTTTTTTCTTGTTTCAAGAACCAAGTAAAGTGGTGTAACAGTAAAGAAGCACTGTAAAGTGTTAGAACACTGATTAAAAGCTTCCAAGTCAAGTGACCTTCAGTGCCTGGCATTTCTTTAACAACATTTGCTGCTTTGTTAATTACTATATTTGCCAGGATGGCTGTACTGGTTCTTGAGATGCCTTCCCTGCCACCATTGTTTGGAGAAAGAAAAACTTCATCCAGTAAGCCATCCCATTATTAAAATACAGAGTTTTGTATGCATTGAATTCTGATTTTAGACTTAGCTCCCAGTGGTATTAAAAGTGGCATTAAATATGACCAGAGAGAGAGGAGTAGAAGTATCTGCATAGTACTCTGTACTGAATACAGGTTCTAATATTTCCATTTCTTAAATCCATTTTTCTATATATATATTGCAAAGGCCTGTCCAGCCATGCATTTTATTCTAGCTGTAGCTTGGTCCTTCAAGCACAATGCTGGATTTTATTACCTTTCTTCTCACTAAAGAACTTTCTGATTTTCTGTTTACAGTGAAAATCCACATAAGGTGATTTGGTGATTTGGAAATTAGTGAGTGTACTCTGTGCAATATACATCTTACACCTTCAGTTCTCCTGGATACCTTGCTACAGTTAGCACTGTTGTGCAGAGTCCCCCTATCCACAGAAAGTGAGTAACCTAACAGCTGGACTAACATCCAGAATCAAGTTTAAGGCAAAGCAAAAATAAAAAAAACCCAACCAGACAAGCAAACAAGCAAACAAAACCCCAAAGGAGATCAAGCAAAAAAGACATAAAGTGGAAAAAAAAAAAAAAAATCATAGAGGGATTTTCTAAAACATAGACTGCAAATCTGAGAAGCCTAAATAGAGAGAAGCCATTCCAGGAAGAGCAGTGCTTAGGGTTACAAAGAAACGTATAATTTTCCCTGAATTTAGAAAGTACCAGAGTTGGAGTATATGCATGCGGAACTTGGAGGGAAGGGGGCAGGGGAGGGATAGAAAAAAAAAAAAAAAGGTAGTTTATGAAACCTTCCTACAGTGTGAAATTGCTTGTTATATTACTGAAAAAGCTTTTATCACTTTCAAATGAGAGCAGCAAAATCAGCAGTCATCTCCAAGAAGCAGTAACTAGGAGTATTGTCTGCAAGGTAATGTCTAGTCATATTGGAACCAGCCAGGGTGGGAGGAGGAGGCAGTCTGCATGAAATTACTATTAAAAAATTATGAAGTAAAGTGAGTGTAAGAACACACAGTTATCCTGGGATTCTAGTTGGATTTTAGTTATATTTTACAAATGCCTTTTCTTTCTTTTGTTTTCTTTCTACATTTAGTTTCAGAAAAAGAAACAAAGATACTGGGATAAATGCTGCTTCCACTTGCATCAGTAGGAATCGAGTTTCTTCAACAGAATTGATATCGATTTATACTGATGCAGCTGAAAGTAGGATTTCTCATATTGCCTGGGGTTCTCTCTATTGGTTTTTGAAATGAAATGCTTTCTGCACATAGGGAACAGCCATATACTTTCAGTGTGGACTATTTGAATTTTGAGTTGAGAAAAAGAAGACCCAAAGGTGAACCCCTTTTCGGAGCAAACAGTACATGTGGCTGTTTGTGTATGTGTCCTCTCTAACAGATTCTAACCCTCAGCTTTCTATGATTCTCTGATTCAAACAGCTCATTTTACAGAATCACTGCCATTCCCATTTGACTTTCTTTGTACATGGTCTGCTAGGTAGAGAGAAACAAAATGAAAAACATAGCTGCAAAAAGTGTCAGACCTCAGAAATGTTCCCATGGTCCTTTCAGATGAAAGGAATGGAGTTTGGAGGAGTTGAAAGTAGAAGCTGAGAAAAGAAGCTGAGAAAACATTAGGACCTGCTCCTCTTAGATTGTGGTTGCTGTCAGGGTTGAAAGGGTTGGGATTGTCATCATAAATGTTTAAGTAAAATATATATGGATTTACAGGACTTGAGAGCTTGGAAAGACAGGTGACTATCATCCCTCTGTCACAGATGAAGAATCTGTTTCATGGAAAGCTAAGAAAAAAAGTTGCCTGAAGCAAAATAATGTTAGTTGCAGATCTCCTGATCCAGGCTGTAGATTAGCCCCTATATCATTTAATAATGTTAAAAAAGTTTTGGTAACAGTGCATATAACAAAAAACTGTTGCCAGGATTCAGTGGAAAGACGTGATGTAGGATAAGATCAGGGTGAGTCCTTGTACATTCTTTTCAGTACTTTGCTTTTTTGTTCTTACAGTTTTCTACAACCATTCTGTTATATGATCATAATTATTTGTCTGAAGTCTCAGAGACATCATGGCAGAATTTTATCCCCAGAAGGACTGTAAGTGAAGAAATGGTAATGTGGCTTTTGAGAGTAGCAATTTTATGGGACAAATTAGCAAAAGATAAATTCTTGATGAACTTTAAAAATCCTTTTTGGCACAGTAGCCTTAAATAAAGAAGGGGGGAAGTAAAATACAGATTGAATGCTGAGTTCACTTCATTATTTATAAATAAAATGGCTCTCAGTTTTCCAAGGTTTAGTGCCAGTGCTTAATGTCACCTGAAGGTTTCAAAAACATTAATTAATGGTCACCTTTTTATGGACAGTGTTTGGGATAGCCCAGTGAATAATGATGCAGTATGTTAAGTAATACTGCATCATACATGCTGTCTGATAGAATTCTCTTGAGCCCTTCTGGAACACTTATGTTGCTGTGGCTCTATATATTCAGCTTTTCCCTTTTTGTAAAGTTAGGATTAATTTTTTTTCCTCTAACTACAAAATAAACATTACAGATAGTGGCTCAAGGGTAAACCTTTCTTTGTCACATACTTAGTGGTCTTGTTAATACTTGTGTTTGGTAACATGGAAAGAAAATCTACTAGCTGACTGAATAGGGAAAGGAATGAAAGGTCACATTCATCATGAAGTGTTAAAGTTTAACAGCAAAGCTTATCTTTCAGATTAGAAGGATGGTAGGTCTTGGTAAAAGCTGCTTTTAATGAGGTGATGTAGCATGGGAAAGTGGAAATGTAGAGATTTTGAAAATCCTGGATTTGCCCCGTATCCATGGTCACTGTTGTTTGCTGTAGGATTTTTATGTTTTGCTTTAACTTTTTTTTTTCCTGCTGAGAATGCACAAACTGTTGCTCATTTTCATATATATATATAATATAGATTTAATGAATAAACTGTATCTGCATGTGCAGTTTTTTTTTTTAATAGGTGTACTGTGTTGTATTTTGTTTTATCCTGGTAACTGGAACAGAACCATTTTCATTTTACAAGCTCCTACTCTGTCCAGAGAAGAGTATTAACATCTGGCATGAAGTTGTACTTTTGCAAAACTTGTGTTGAAGTGTCACAGGCAGCTCAGCTCAAGGTGGGACTGAAGAGAGCTGGAGCAGGCTTTGGGACAGACTCATGATAGTTTGGGGTTTTTTTAGACACATTTTTAGATTTCTCAGTTGCAACAAAATGCTACACTACTTTTAGAAGGGCTGGTGGTCCCTTGGCTGTGGGAGTGGGGAGCAATCTTCTTGGAAAGGGGAGGGCACCAGTTTGCTCATTTCCATCCTCTCTCTGGCAGCCTGAAGGCCACTGGTACTTTGCAGTCCTCCACTTCCAGAATCTTATCTCTTTTCCAATTTCTCCTCTTATCCATGGATTATCACTAGCCCTTTAAATAGGATTTTTCCTTCAAGTGCCAGGAAAGGGAATGACAAAAGGCGCTATCTCCTTTTCCTCAAAGGAGAGATCCAAAACGTTTTCTCCTTCTGCAGAGGAGATTAGCTAAACTTCCCCCTGTCCGTTTCTGTACTTGCAAGTTTTTATCTCTGCCTTGTTAAGCCTGTAGGGCTTGAAGGTACAAAGCTTTCACTTTGCTGAATACCTCTTAATCCCTTCCTCTTCTATGGTGGTGGTGATCTGTTTTGTTAGAGAAGGCACAGCTCTTCATTTTACCTGCCCACATTATGCCTTCACCATGGTGGACTGTCCTCAGAACAGCCACAGTTTGCAAAAGAAGGCTAATGTATTGGTGGAATTGAAAAGTTATCTGAGTGGCTGTCCGGGAGCACCTTGCAGAGCCACGTGCAGTCAGTAGTCAGGTTTCCTGGTCAGTAGACTTTGAGCCTTTGAGCAAAAATAGATCACTTGTTCTTTACCAATTGCTATACAGATAAAGATAATTTTATGGTTGCCAGCAAGATTCACTAAAGCAGTACTGGGACACCATGTACTTTTTGTATGTCAAAGAAGTGGTGAAGCTGTGCTAGCAATGGCTTTACCTGAGATAAGTCTCTTCTCGCTGAAAACTCCCTTGTTTTTAGGATAGCATAAGAGAATAAAGGTTGTTTTCAAATAGTATCTGAGTTCATGTGTCTGCTGGGAGCAGCAATACAATTACTCCATGTTCTAGTGAAAAAAGATTATTGATATCTTGAAGGGAAATCTATTCAAAGCATAGCATTCAAAGCATAGCGTTGTGAATATACATGTGTGCTGCTATTCAGCATACAATTAGCAGTCTAAAATCTATCATTATAATGGGAGGAAAATCAGGGTGTTTACTGTTGCTGTGCTAAACTTCAAGTAGTTGAAGCACAGTCAAAGTTTTTAAACTACCTCTTCAGCTACAGGGCTGTTTTCCTTTCCTAGTATAACTGTTGTAGTCTGAGGACTAGAGGCAGGGGTGTTAGGAAAGAAGTCCAAAAAAAGAAAAGCATTGAGGGTATAAGGGACTTGAGTATTTTGGTATGAGTAAACTTTGAAATGTAAGGTAAAGCAGGAATCAGAAAAGACCTCTGTAAGAAATTATAAGAGCTGGGGGTTTTAAGGGTAAGGTATGTTGATACCAGGAGAAAGGAATAAATCTAGATGAGAGGAAACTGAGGTGGCCCTCGAAGTACAGGAGGAGAGTTTCTTTCTTTGCTAAAATTGGCTAACATGAATGTACTGAAGTCAATCAGGGTAACGGTCTTGAAGGATGCAGTTGTCTTGTCACCAAGCACGTATGTAAGGTACTAACAGATATGCAAAAGAATAACAGCAACAAAATTGTCTCTTGCCCCTTAGTATACCTCAGGTTTGTTTTGAAGATGCTATATTTGGGTACAAGACCACTTACACTCATTGTTTTTCCTTGTTTTTTCTATTGCGACAGTTAATGAAGTTATTGCTAATTTTATAGTGTGGATGGCTAGCAAACATAACACTTGCTATATGATACATTTTAGTTCTGCCTGTCTGCACCAGAGTTGAATCCCTGCATTCCTTTTAATTGTGTATTGTACAGAGACAGGAATTTCTGGCATTGTTTAAGTTAGTAGTATTAAATGTTTTAGGAAAACACTATGGAGGACTACCTTATTGGTAAGGCACTACTTGGGGTGTGATGTAGAAAAGTAAAGACGGTGGCCACTACTGTCTTTTGAGAATATGGGAGGTTTTTCTTTTGATTTAAGACCAATCAACTTCTCTCAGGTGGTCATTGGCTAATTACATTTTTGCTTCCTTCTAAGTCCATTCCTCTTGCAACTGCACACTTCCTGCTAGATCTCAGTTATTTGTTTTGGGCTGGGGGCTGCTTGTTTTACAAGCAGAATAACAGAATGAAAGTTTTTGGGATATACAGCCTGCCAGTGGCTGAATTTCAGATGACAATTGAACAAGTAATTGCTAATAATCAGTAGATATGTTGCTCAAATTAATATTTATCCCCATCTCCTGTTTTTTGTGGCCTGATCTACAAACTGTCTTCTTTGATGTTTTAAGGGAACAAATGAGTCAGTACGTTCAGGTGAATGCTGTAAAGGAGAGTGCAAAAGACAATGTATTGAAGCAGAGTCAATGAAATGTATCCTGACAAAGCTCAAAATGATGCTTCTGTGTATTCTTCAGTGCCATCTACCGGCACAATTACCCATTAGGTATTTGTAGGGCAAGAACATACTCCTTAATAGGCAGCAATTTACAAGCATTTATTTCTTTTTTCTTTTATTTTAGGAGCAAGGCAAGATTGGTGTAGTCTTCAATATTGGCACGGTGGACATCTCTATTAAAGAGGAAAGCACACCTGTAAACGATGGCAAATACCACGTGGTACGCTTTACCAGGAATGGTGGCAATGCCACACTTCAGGTTGACAGTTGGCCAGTAAATGAACACTACCCAACAGGTATATACTTTTTTCTTATTTTTCTCTTTCAGTATATCTATACCTATAAACTAATGTTTAGTAACAACTGATGGCTATATAAATCTTTCTTGCTTCATCTCAACAATAAATTTACAAGCCTAGTGGTGCATATACTGTCTCTTGGAAAACAAAATAATGGTCCTTTATATTGGAAGAATAAGCATGCCAATTGTGTGGTATGATGCACATAGATCCTGCTATTACAGAGGGCTCTAAGTGAATCCTGGTTCTGCAGAGATTTACAAACTTATTCAACAACAAACTTGGTTTTGCTACTTGTGATATTTTCTAGCAATTTAAGAGAGAAAAGTTTTGAACAGACCTTATTAAAAGGAGAGGTGGCTCTAGCCACACCCAAGATACTATCTATGTCTATATATAGATCAGAATTAAAATGTAAGGGATATGGAAGATTAAGTAGCAAGTATTTGGACAGGCGTTATGCTTGCCTCATTGTTTTTTATCATCTGAATGTCACTCTCCTTCAGGTTGACAGATATAAAGGTTGATACATAATCTAGCGAAAACTGACAAATTTTAGTTGACTTTAGATCAAATTGCAATGGAACAATTCAGTATCTCTTTGGAAATAATCACCCTAAGTCCACCAGGAATAATGAACAAGTGGCTTTTGAGTCGCTGTCCCAGGTTTTATCCCACCACTGACAAATCACTACTTCTTAATACTGTATGTCACCATGCTAAAAGGTCAAACTCACTTCAAGGGGAAAACAGATTGCTGTATGTAATGCTGACAGTGCACAAGATAGCTGAGGCTTAGTGGTGTGCCTGGTTACAAAAGCCAGGAGGACCACAAGGAAAGAACTTCAGTGTTAACCGCATTCTTCTTATTCACATGTTGCTAAGATCAAGCCGTGATCTTCTTGCTGGTTTCCAAAATTAAGTCTAAACAATATCCAGTTCTTCCTTTTTAGGTTGTACATAAACTGACTTGTGACAGAAGGAAGAATTCTGTGATAAACATAAGGCAATTTGCTATCTGTGTAAGAGTTACCCACAAGCGCAACCCAATGTTACAAGAAATATCCTAATTGTTTGTACAATGTTACAGTGATAAATTACTCCAAGGCGATAATTTCATCATTTCCACTCACTCAGAAAGTGCACAAGAAAGTTTTTAATGTGAGTGGTTTTTGCTGTGGTGTTCTCTGCCACATGTTCAACATGACACTTTGACAGTGTTTTGGTGATGTACATGCAGAAAAGTATATTTTAATAATTATCCTTATTTCTCTGAAATAATTGCTTTCAAAGAACTACATGACAGACATGCTTAGATTCTAGCTCTGCTAGCCATTGCTTAGAGAGGGAAGTATAGCTAGGAGTGGCTCAAACTAAGCATCTTTCTGTTTTTTTCATCAATTATTTTGCAGTAAAATACCTCTGATCCAGTTGGTAGCCAATTACAGTCAGCATAAATTTTCTTATTATATTACTTGCCATACTAAGCCCCTGGTGTAAAGAAGCAAAATGTTCAGCACAATTCTTTAGAGATTTTTTTTTAGATTTTTTTAGAGATTTTTTTTTTCAATAGAAAATAAATCACACTCGCACTATCTCAATACCCTCTGCTTCTGTCTTGAATGAAGATGTTCCTAAGCTTTCATTAGAGATGTATGGTTTTATAGAATTATCATTAATCTTTTTTCTGGGCTAGTGTTGAGTATATGTAGTTGTACCCCAAGGGAAAAGGACACCTTTGTATTCCAGACACTTTTTCCTTTCTGTTCATGTATTTAAATTTCTGGCTGTTTGCAGATGATGAAGTTTTCAGACTGTCCCCATGAAAAACAGGCTTGTGGGATCATACTGTATACGTGTGCATGTGTCTCCCTTATTTTTCCATTTTTTTTCAAACTGATTTTTTAGCCAAATTAAAAAAAGGGGTGAAAGTTGAAAAAAAACCCAAACCTAACCAAGACAACAAAGACCCTACATGGCTAGGGTAAATAAACAAAGGAGAAAAGGGAAGTGCTCCAGCCCTCCCAGAGGAAAGGACTGTGACTTGATGTCAGTTTCTGTTAAATGCCAGAATATCCATATAATGAAGGGTCATTATGAATGCCTCAGATTCAGGAAAAGCTTCAATGAGTCAATAACTACAGGAAACCAGTCTTTATCAGTTCCATTTTCTGGGCAATTAACAGCTTAAAAGAAGAGCAAACATGAGCTTCTGAAATTAATAATTTGTGTCTTTCACAGACCAAGATTACACTAGTGTTCCTCAAGACCAAATGGGTGTTCACCAGAACTCTGTAAAAAGCTTTGTATTTGGGTTGCCCCATGCTAATGCAATATTTCAGCTGCAGCCTGCTGAAACTGCAATTCCTATGAAACTCGTATAATAATAAATAAGGAATCTGGTAGTTTATGCATAAGATCACTTTAATTCTGAAAACATAGTTATTTTTAGTTTTCAAAAAAATCATGTTTGTAGCA